>JAMYXO010008847.1:0-10391 GCA_033310375.1 Conus canariensis
TACCTTCTAACCCATTCTGTGTTGCGAGAATGTCAATCAGCTCTCTGTGATACGGGTAGGAAAAAAGCCTTTCAGATAACTGTTTGTTAAAGTTTTAAACCCAAACCCCCGTGACTGTGAACACCTGGAAGCCTCTTTAATGGTAACTCTATTTTAACAATAATTGATTCACTTTCCTTTAAATTTTTTCCCCATCTTCCCCTTGAATCATGCGGGATAATTTTAAAGGGTCCTCTTTGATTACAGTTGTATAGCGCAGCAACAGAAAGCCTTTTTGTGTTATTTGGTTTCCGCATCTTTGTATTTAAAGCTATCAATGACTTAAGTGCGTACTTAAACTTTTGTCTAATCGTATATGGGGTAAATATAGAAACCCAAATTTGAGGGGTGCGTTCGGTATTTGTTGACAAAGTGTGGTTTTTGTTTTCGTTTAGGGGCGGGTAAAAAATTTGCCAATCGCTTGTTTAGAAAACCCATTCTTTGCTGTTTGTTCACTGACCCAGCTGCTTGGCTTAGCTTTTTAAATTTTGCTGTTTTTCCCCTTCCAATACCTTTTTGGGCAAATAATAGATCTTGTTCATTTTTTTTCACCAAATTTAAAAGTGCAACAAAATACACAAGGGTCATGAAAAGGGCAATAAAAAAATTTTTGCATCTTTTTTTTTGATGGTTGATAAAAATCGCTAAATTTTTTGGTGGGGCAATTTTTCAACTTGTTTCCCCTGACTATAAAAATATTCTTTTTTTTCCCGGGTCAAATCTTAAATGGTAAGTGCATGCCCCTGTTTTTTAAGTCTGTCGTTAATAAAATCTAACGCTCCATTCTTTGCTTTTCATAGGGTGTCTTGTGAGCGGCTAGTTGCTCCATACTCTGTTATGTCTTTTTTTTTTTATCGTTATGTTGTAGTTTACTAAACGCGTAATTATTCCGTAAAAGCAAACGCATTTAAACCCCGGGCCCCCAATCATCATTTCATAAGCCCTTTTTTTTAAATGTATTTTTTTAATTTTACATATTGATACTGTCTGGGAAATTTTCCTTGTTAACTAGAAAGCTTTTTTAGCAAAAAAGCGTAAAAAACAGCAATCATTTTTTCTGGTTTAAAGCCCAGTTTTTCCAAGACTGCTGGTTTTATTTTTAACGGGTTTTACCAAGCATTGTGTATCCTACATTAGGCCTCCAATAACACAGAATGGTATACAAGGTTAAAAATATTTTTTTTTGGGTGCCTTTTTTAAAAATAAAATAATATTTTTTTCTTTAAATAAAACAGAACTGGGGAAAATTTATTTCCCTGAACTTACAAATGATAAATTTGATACCAAGCTATTATGCCCAAAAAGGGAAAGGCTGTATTCTTTGGCAGGTGTGGAAAAAAAAAACATACCTTGGAAATGAATTTCACATAGAACAATTCAACAGATGTCGACGCAAGACATTGTAAAGTATCACAACAGGTAGAAGCGCAACTGGGTCAAGAATGGAAAAAAGGGTTTGGGGCAAACGGTTTCTTATTTGTACACTAAACTAGTTAGAGATTTGCTCCCTTTGATTCGAACAAGATTTTATGTTGTTTTAAAACGCAGGATCCATTTTTTAACAAAGTCATTAGAGTCTCTGGGATTGATCATATTACGATTTGGAACATTGTTATCGCCTTTAAAATCAGGTTTAAATTTACTTTTAATTTTAGATTTGTTTCCCTTTAAAATGACCCAGCCCCGAAAATCACAGAACAAAAACATTGAATCAGGGGGGGAGAAAGTGACCATAAAAAGCCTCCTATCCTGGGCGTGTTCAGAGGAAAAAATTACAGAGGGAAAAACAAAAAAAAAATTTAAAGTTTCCCAACACAGAAAAAAAAAACTCATAATTAAAACTAAAATCGCCAACCCAAAAGTTTTTTCAATGCCATGTAAATACACAAGAACAAGTTGATTTTAAGACCCACAACACCCAAAATCTCATGGGAAAATTTTTAAATTTAAAACAGTTGCCATTTTTGGCGTCTTGCTGCTGGGGGTGTTATTACGGTTTTTAAAAAATTTTTAAACAACGCCACAAAAAACCAAAACAGCCAAAAAAAACTCGCCACTAAATACAGAAGCCAACAAAAAAACATGCCAGAATGCCCAAAAACAAAATCTCATTTTGATCCATTTGTATTGCAATAAATGTTAAGAACTTAAAAAAAATTATAAGTGATTGAATAAGAACTTGATTACGATTGATGACGACTTTATAAAATTTAAATAAAATTTGATAAGAACTTAATAAGAATTTAATGAGACTTGATAAAAAATTTAAATGACGACTTGATGACGACTTGTTAAGAATTGAATAAGTACTTGAATAAGTACTTGAAAAGAACTTGTTAAAAATTTGATGATGACTTTTAAAAATTTTGATTTGACTTGTTAAGAATTTGAAAAAAAACTTGTTAAGAACTTAAAAAGAATTGAATAAGAACGTGTCCACTTGAAAAAAGAACCTAGAAACTTAATGACGTTTTTTTTTTCAAAATTTAATTTTACATTCTTTTCCGGGGAGACAACTCCCTTCTCCCCTTTATGTAGTATCTGGGTCAGACTTTTGGGCCCCCGGGTTACTCAAACTGCACAATACCCCGAGTGAAGCGCCCATGTTTGCTAGTTCGTGTAAAGTTACACATAAGGGCGTCAGGCCGCCACGCGGCATTTTTTAAAATTTAGACGGCTCTTCGTACGGGGTTAACGTCATTGTATAAATTTAGGCGGCTAAATTTCAAACAATCAAAACATTTTCTACCTTCCCCCAATCACAAGATAGATAGAATCAGCTGTTTAGTAACAGTGACGCATTTCCGCCCGCACTTTGTTTTAGCAAAAAACCTAGCTTTCCCTTTTATTTGCGGTGTGCAGTGCGTGTGTTTTCAGTTAGAAAAAGTTGTTTATGTCGCAAGACAGTATCCTTCTGAATTAGAGATAGAACTTTTTGGAACAAAAACCCGTTCATCAAAAATTGCTATTTCATTGAAGTCTACTCCATAAAAAGAACAAAAAAGCAATGTTTTTCATTATAGGAGATAAGCTTTTTTTGGGTCCACTCCCATTCAACTACCAATGCAGCTTGAAACACGTCTTCTCAAGAGCCACAGCAGGGAAGGGGCCGCGCTCTAGCTAGAGCGCGTGAAATGAATATTAAACGGGGCAACTCACACCCTATACAAAAGCCCCCTTTTAAAAAAACGGCCGCGGTCTGGGTGGACCTTTCGCTTTGTCACTCTATTCAACGGCTGCCTTTTTTCAGGCGGCCGCCGGGTGTACTTTATACAATTGTCTTGTTTGTGAATCAAGCTTTTAATAATTTGCACTTGGTGGCTGCTTGTAATCTTCAACAACGGCCACGATTCTACCTTGTGTGAACACCATCCCCCCCCCTTTCAACACTCCCTATTCAGTAGCTTTCAATAGCCAGTCATTCCACAATAGAAGAAATCCCAACGGGTGACAAATAGCCCTCCTAAGAATAAAAGGGTGGTTAACCAAGCCCCAGTTTTGTTTGTTTACTCTTAACGGTCCAAATGAAGAGAACTATAAAACAGATAATCCTACACATTATTAGTTTTTATGTTTGATGAATGTATCTGAAAATGATGTTAAGAAAAAGACAAAAAAACGAAAGGGTTAAGCAAAAACTTAAATCTCAAAAGTTTTTTAAATTAGTGTTAAAAACAAAATCCTACACATTTTGTTGTTTTTTTAAAGTGTTTACTATTAGAGAACTATAAAAAAGGGCCTCTGGGTAAGCCGGGGGGAGCAACAGCGAAACCGGCTTCAGCCGGTTGGGGCGGCGGGGGTGGGTGAGCCAGAATGCCTATTTTATAGTTCCGAAGTAGCTAAAGCAATTTCTTTAAGGTCCTAAGGGGGGGTTTTTCCCCTTTCTATTTTATATACCCTCACTCCTTTTTCAAAGGGGAATCGAGGTGTTTTTTCAACCCAAAAATGAGCAAATGTCTTGCACATTTAAAGGGAAGCCTTTTTAGTTGTATTCAGTGGACTTTACCCGACCAAAACTTTGATGAAATAAGAAAATTGTTTGCTGGGGGCAGACAGACAACCCCACACCCGTCATTTGTAAAAAACTTCCCCTTTTCCGATGTAAACTCGAAGATTATCAACAGAAAAATTGGGATTATGTGGATTTTAGATCCACGTATGACAACAGACTGCAGGGGAGGGAAAAAGGGTAGGGTCCAAGGCTATCTCAGTTAATAAGGAAGAGGAGGAGAATGGCCAATACAAATGCACTTTTTTTGTGGTTTATGACCCCCAGCTGAACTTTTGAAGAAAATAGACTAAAGAAATAGCCATTAAACAGATGGATATTTTGAACTTTTTGCCTAAAGACCGACGTTCGCTTATTTGGGGGGTTTAGGGGGTGTGGAAAAACTGTCTTCGTACTTGATTTGTTACAAAAAAATCACAGATTTCATTTTTACGAGTTCTTGTTAATTCTGCACAACCATTAAGCACAAACAAGTCTTACAAAGAAAGGCAGTTTTTTTTTTGGGACAGACGAGAATATATTTTTAGTTGATCCTACTGAAAAAGCTAAGCACTGTTTAGAAATTACAAGGGGCTTTTTTGAGGGAAACGAAACCCCGGTTTATTATTGATCCGGTTCACCGAACAAGACATTTTTTAAAAAAAAAAAGGACCCTGTCTAAGCTAGTTTAGGGGAAGACACCATTAGTTTCTTTTTGGCTTTTAAAACTCAAAAAAAACAATGCTGTCTTAAAACTTTAGATCCGTTAAAATCATCATCTTATTTAAAACAAAGGGACAGGGATAGTTTTTGAAGAATGTTAAAGTGAAAACTATATTAATAGGGGACAAGGATGAACTAAAAAAAATAAAAGAGCAGCTAAAAAAAACAAAAGCACGCTAAACTATGCTTACGGATGACCGCCTTTCAATACGTTGCTCATTATAGTTTGTTTATTATAGTTGCTTATAAAAAATTGTTTACTATAGATTGTTTATTATAGATTGTTTATTAAGATTGTTTACTATAAATTGTTTAATAATAAATTGTTTATATTAAAAAAAATTTTCTCGGGGACCTAATCAAAAGCAGAGTTAGCTCCTAAATGCTTTTGCAGTAAGAGAAAAAGATCTACAGATACAACGATTTTGATCTAATAGGATGCCAGGAAATGTTTTTGGATTTGAATACCCCGACGTTTGGTGTTTACAAACGAATAAAATTAAGATAAAAAACGACAGCAAATCCTACCCGGAAAAAAAATTTAAGGGAAAAAAAAGAATTGGCAAACACGAATACAAATTTCATAAACCGAAGAATGCTTGGGCGTTGTTCCTGACTTTAACGGGGAAATTTTAAAATTTGAACTCAAGCCCCCATGTATACTTTTTATAAAAATACAATTTTAGAAAAGCTTGAATGAAGGACGCTTCTTGCTAGCCTATCCCCCAGGGTTACAACAAAAAAGCAGATTGAAAAACCAGGCAGGGGGTCTGTATATTGCTGCGGAGAAAGAAAGCCTTAGCGAAGTGGGGGGTGCACCGTGCTTAGAGTTTCCCCAAAAACTAGAATCACTGCCTAGAAAATGACGATGCTTTTTTCGTTTATTATCACCCCCAAGGGGAGTCTGATCCTAGTTTGCCAAACACACTTAATCAGGGGCGTACAAATAAAGTCTGAAAATTTGAGGGGCCCTTTCCCAGGCTTTTTTATTTTATTACTAAAAAACGGGGAGAAATAAACACTTCTGTATCTTCTGACAAAGACTGTGAGGGTTTGACAATGCAAAACTAACAGTGCTTGATTTTATTTTTTAAATGTTGTTTTTATTGCTTTTTTACTCGGGTTGATAAAGTGCTGCCAGAAGGGTTAATAAAAAATAGTAAAAAATTAATTTTAAATTTTAAAAAATTAATCTTAATTAAAAAAAAAAAGGGATGACAGGCTCAAAAGTTTGGTTAGGGGAAAAAACGAACTTCAAAAAGAAATAGAAAGTGACTTGGATAAGAAATAGGGTTACTAGAAAAAAATATGCAAAATTTTATTAAATACTCTTTTTTATAAAATTTTCACCGGCTAAACAGCTGTAGCGAGGTAATGCTGGGGTTCTAGCGTTGCTCTTTTACTATGGGGCCGGAGCGCCAGCCCTTTAGAAAGGGGAGCCTTGGTTTGGGTTTAGGTGCTTTCAAAAATTTTTGTGAGTGTGTTTTAAAAAAAATAAAGCCAAACACAAAAAGCACACTGCCATTGAGCCCTAGCTCACAAACTTGTTCTTAAGATGAGAATAAGCAAAGCATTGCAGGATGAAAAAATTACAGCTGAGAATTTGAGCGCCCTTTTGGCTGATGGGTGGATTAAGACACAAAAAAATGAACTTCAAAGGGTGGGGGAAAAAGACTTTTACTTCGCAACAAGTAGACACTGAGACAATCAAACAGAACATTAAAAGCAAGCAAACAATCATTAAACCCAAAAATAGATAAAAAAAAAAAAGAGTGAAAATAAAAAAATAAATAAATCACAAGTTTAACAAAAAAAAATACTTTTTTTTTTTTTTTTTAACAATGGCAATTGTTTGGCGGGAAACTTGCAACTCTTCGCAACAAACATCTTTTAGGGGCATTTTAAAATTTTAGAAGAAAAAGGTTCTTTTAAAATAAATACGGGGGGGTTTTTTTTCAAAATTCTTTCAATTCATATACATCTCGCCCCCTATGGGTCTTGGCTCTAATTCTAACATCTCCCTCTGCTTCCCATGCATACAATATCTTATTTTTAAGCCCAAACGGTAAGATTTTTTGTTACCTTTGGGGATTCTTCATAATGCTAATTTTTTTAAATTTGATTGCGTTCACCGGGTTTAAAAAGACCTGTTGCTTAAAATTCTTCATTGTTCATGGGGCGAAAGACTGCTGGCAATCTCCTGACCCATTCTGTGTTGGGGTTTTTTGCCAAAAAGGTCTCTAGGGATATTGTAGGTAAACAGACCGCTCACTAGATTCTTATAAATTTTTTCTACTGGGAGCCTGGAGCGAGGGTTTCCCGGGGGAATCCCTCTCTTAATGTAACACGGTTTTCTTAAAAACAGTTGGGTTTACAGCTCCTTTAAACTCTTTCCCATCACAACCTGAATCACCAGGATATTTAAGGGACCTCGCATGATTTTTGTTGTAAAGCCCAGCCCAGCATTGAGTTTTTACTTTTAAAGCCAGCGTCTTTATCCCTTTGAAGCCATACAAAAAACGTAAAGAATACTTAATTTTTTTTTTCTAACTTTGTCTTGGGGAAGATAAAACAACCATCGGGTTGGGTGTATTAGGAACTGAGTTAACAAAATCGAGGCCTTATTTTTTTTTTTTGGGAGCAGGCAGAATATTTCCCCGATCGTTTTTTTGAAAGCCGTCTTTCGCTTCTGTTTCGACACACTACGGTTTACCAGTTTTTTAATAGCGGCCTTCCCTTTCCAATACCCTCCAGGGGAATAAATATTTGTACTTTGATCCCATAAAGACTGTTTTTTATTACATTTTTAACTATTGTTTTTAGATTGAATATGCAGAGAAAAATTGCCCCATAGCGCCAAATAAAAAAAGCCTTTTTTATCTCCCATTTTCTGAACCTAAAAGGGTTCAAAAAAAGCCCCGACATTTTCGGCGGGTGGGAGTTGGGAAAACTTCTTACCTGTCACAGAAAATATTCTTCATTGCTTCATCAACTTGTAAATGTGTGCTCTGCATGCCCCTGCCTCTTTAACTTTTTTAATAAAGTCTAAGGGAGCAACCTCCTTTCTTTTAAGCGTTCTTGCCTTAGCTAAATTTTTCCATTGCCTTGTTATGGCTTCTCTCTCTTCATCAGCCCGCAATTTACTAAACATAAAAATTGCGCCAGAGAAAGCCAATGCATTAACAATAGCCCCACCCACCACAAACATTCCCAGACATTTTTTTTATAAATGAATGAAACTTTTTTTTTTTTATAAATCAATCTCCCTAAATGCATTAATCTTTCTAGCATTAATCTTTTATCATTTGAGTTTTCTGGGATAAACCCCTGTGCAACAAAAAAATCTTTTGAGGGAATCCCCGCCGTTATTACAGCTATAACCTAAAAACATCCTCAATGTCTAAAACCCTTTCCAGATCGGGGCCCCGGGGCCCCCATTAAACTGTTTTTTTTTTTAACGTGCTATATCCATACTAAAGCCGCTGATTAAAAAGCAGAGTGGTAAAAACGAAATTAAAAATCTTTTTTTTGCTCATATTTTTTATTAACTAAAAAAATAATTAAAAAAAATCAAATAAAACTGTCTATTCTTTTTAAAATCAAAAAATCTTTTTGGGTTCTAGAGTTTAAAAATAAGGCTGTAACTAGTTCGGCGAATCTTCTATTTTTCCCCCATTTTGGGGGGTTTTATTTTTAACAAACTTTTTTGCTAGGGTTGGGAAAAACTTAACGCCAAAAAATAGGCACTGCAAAAATTCCCAGCGTTAAACTCATGGTTTTATTATTTTTTTTTTTTTGCTTTTAAAAAGGGGTTTAAAAAATGGCGGCCAAACACAGCGAATCTGATCTAATTTTTTTAGTAGAAAATTGTAATGACTTTTTGACAAAGCGGTGAAAGTGTTAGACCACTTGGTTTAAAATGATTAAAAAATTTTTAATCAAAAAAATCATAGTGAACTACTAACGAAGCAACAAAGAGTTAAACTTGGGTGTAGTGATTCAAAAGCAAAAATTTTTGGGAGTCGTTGTGTAAAAAATTTGGGGTTCTTTAAGTATTGCAACCTTGAGTGAAGAATAAAAACGCGTTTTTCTTACTTTTATTACTTTTATTTTTTTTTTAAAATTTCAAAATATTGTGATTAAAAAAAAGACCCCGCAAGTGGTCCGAGTTTGAAATACTACCTTCCAACAACGTACAAATTGGAAGGTATAAAAAAAATTAACAATAATTATTGAATTAACATGGCATCATTAACCCACAAAAGTTCAAAAAAAAGCGTAACGCAGTATTTCTAAAAAACCCAGATTCTTCAAATTAACCCCCCAGCAAAAATGTTTTTAGTCATTTTTTGATTAAATATATAACCCCCATAAAAGTAAAGTATGCAAGTCTGGGTTTCAAAAAGACAGAAAAATAATCATATTCGACTTTTAAACCTGGCTGGGTGATTACATGCTTTCACGTTTAACAATGCAATGAAGAAGCGAAATTGCGGGGCCCGGGTTGGCCCTGAAGGAACATTCCTTAAAAATCAGTTTAAAGACAACAAATACCCCCTTTAAATCGGAAATTCTTACATCCCTCTCCCAAAGGTTTTTATTTTTTTAAAAGGGGCATCTTAAAACATACATAATTTTGAAAAATAGTGTTTCATGTGGTGTGTTTTGGGCACACTTACATCATGTTAAAAAGAATGCAAGAGAGTTTCCAATTACGGGGTATAAAAATGGGAAACTTAAATAACATACCTTTCCAGTGAGCGTAAAAGTATATCTCGGGTTTTAAAACAAAAAAAAACCAATAACCGTGAGCGTATACACAGGGTCTGTAGGGACAATCTAGTCCCCTAAGGGTCCTCCCAATGCCCCACTTTAGGCGAATCCGGAGAACCCTTAGACTTATTCTGTTACAGGGGGCGGTTCCAAAGCCTTATTATTAATCAGATCAATAAGCAACTTTTGGGTTAAAACTACAACGGGTAAAAAGCTAAACAAGGGGTTTTGGAGGTTTTGGTCAGAATCCCCCATGTAGAAAGGGAGCAGCCAGCCAAGAAACATTGTAAAAGTTTTTTTAGACTGTAAAATCGAACTTTTACCCAAAACCAGGGTCTAAATCAGCTTTAAAATGTACGAAAAATGCAGATGAGCCCATACGTGTTTATCGACTTGAATCAATCTTTTCTACGGTACTAAGGCCACAACAAAAACAAAAAACAAATTATTGTCTCGACAGTCGTTTTTTATGCTTTTGGTCGTTGTTTAGGGGCAGACGGGGGGAACACACAAACCAGAGATTTTACAAGGGCCCCCACCGGTGGCCGATTTTTGGCAGTTAAACACCTTCGCAATCATTTTCCCAATCAGCTGAACCTTTTAGGTTTTTGATACTCCTGAAAGACCAAAGGCGCTACGAATCAGCCACCCACTGCTGGATATGCAAAGAGAATTATCAGGCATGCTGTAAGGGGCCATGATCACATTACTGGGAAATTTAAGGGGCAGGCATAAAGCGTAATCTTCAACTTAAAGGGTTTATCCCAAACATGGAAAATGCCAAAACTTCTTTCAAACTTACGAGGCTACGATTCTCACTTTATCATGCAACAGTGACTTCTGAATGTAAGAGGGGTTCTGTATTGCC
>JAMYXO010008848.1:0-10390 GCA_033310375.1 Conus canariensis
ATTTTGGAGGGAGGGAAAAGTTAAAGGGGAAAAAAGTTGTACATGTAATGCAACCAATCATACTTTTTATTGCAGAAAGTCTGTGTTGAACGTTTTTATTTTTTATGCAAAAAACAAAAGTAAACATTTCAAAATTTTCGTACATATTTCTCATGACAAAATCTAGCGAGTTAAAAAGAAAATCAAAAGGTGAAATTTCCACCAAAGTGGGGGTTACAGTTAAAAGATCAATTACAGACTAATTAGATATTGTGAAACATGTAAGTGCAGGAAAAACCAGATATAAAAAGCTCGATTATGTCTAGCTGGACTAGAATATAAGACACCATGAACAGATTTTTGTTTATGCGTTCAGGTTTTAAGGATTCTGATGAAAAGAACAAAAAGAATTCAAAAAATTTAAAAACAAAAAAAGGTTTTGAACATTGGGGGTTCGAAGATTTATGATTTGCAGGTCTTTCTTTCAGAGATGCATTCCCTAGCATTGTTTATAGGCGTGCATTTGAAGTTGGGGACTACGCCTGTCTAGTCCAACGGTTTGAAAAATATTGTCAAAAGGTTTTTTTTTTAAATCTCTTTTTTTGTGGTTTTTGACTTTGGAAAAAAGGGTTGCAGTTTAGATTGTGTTTTTTAAACAGTGCGAAATTTAAATTTCATTTGAATTTCAAATTTAAGTATTGTTGTTGTTATTACCTCAAAAAGTCCTTGCCTGCATTTAAAAAAAATTTGTGTAACCTTTTAAAAACTTTTGGCGTGTACACTGAGCGATTTGTCTTTGTATGTAATTTTTGTTCTTGTGCATTTCTCTGAATTTTGTTACAAATTCTACGGTTACTTCTTCCCCAGAAAAAAGTAAAGAATTTAAACCCCCAAATATTCTTCACCATTCTAAAGATGTTTGGATTACCACAGAAATACAAATGAACAAACAAAAAAAAAAACCCCTTAGAGGTTTGCCAAGACATTGAAAGAAAAAAAAAAAAAAAAAAAACCCACTGTCATTTTTTTCCAGGGTGGTGGATGAGCAGGAGTTGTACCCTGTCTTGTTTTTATTTTGATGTGTTGGTATGGGTATTTTGAAAACTGATGTCTAAACCCTTTATAAAATTTTTTTTTCCCACTTTTAAAAAAAAGTTTTTTTACTTGACGGTTTGAGTGTGCCCTTTTTCATGACATGGAAGATTTCTCAAGGGCTGATGGGGGTGTGCTTGGTCATTTTGAGTTTTTGGGATTCCCTTCGCTCCCGATGACCAGGGCTAAACTGGAAAAATCCATACACTATTTCCAAATTGTCTACTACCCCTTTAAACCAGATCCAGGGGAGCTGTTCCTGGAGGGGTTTTGGGTAGTGCAGGGGCGATGGGGGTAGTGTGTTTTAAAGGGGGTGAGGGTGGGGGTAGGGTGGGGGGGGTTCGATAAGGGGGCCACCTAATCAGAGGAGAATAAAAAACCGCATTATGTTGCATTTTTTGGTAAAAGCAAAAAGGGGGAAAGAAATGCATGTTGTATGAAGACGGGTTGCAAAAAAGGGCCCAAAATCTTGTGGGGGGGGGGGGGGGGGGGGGGGGGAGCCAGTCACATTTGCACAGTTGTGACTCACTGAATCTTACAGCCCTCAGCCCCATGAACTTTGAAAGCGTTTATTTTTCCTGTTGCTGCATCTTCACTCCGTTTGCCCTTGTTGGCATCGCAAGTGCAGTGCCGAGCGTTTTCTGCTAAGCAACTGCCCTGTCCCCCAATTGGGTCTTGTGCACCTTTTGGGGTTTTTCCCTCTGCCCTAGGACTAGTGAGATTCATGAGGGGAAAATTTAAAATACAGGGGGGTTCATCAAAACTGTTTGGGAAAAATAAAAAAATTTTTGTTGTCCACCCCCAATCGACGAATGTGATTTTTCAAGTGAGGGAGTTACTTTGGCAGGAAGTTTATCAAAAGCGATTTAAAGGTTTGGGGCCTTATCAAAAGCCAAGCAGAATGCAGGCATTTGTAGGTAAAGGGGTAAGGGGGGAAAAAAAAGATTTTTCATTGCAATGCCTTTTTTGTTTTAGTTTATGAAAATTTTTTGATTCCCAATTTTTTTTTTCATTTTAATTTTGCCAGAAAGACTTTTGTACTATATCTTGGTTTTGTTTCAAGTAAAAAGACTTTTCCCATGATTTATGAAGAAAGTTTTGTTTGTATCAAAGACCTTTTTTAAAATTTTTTCCTTTTAAAATTTTGTGAAAGACGTTTCTACTTATCATTTTGTTTGGTTTCTATGAAAAGTTTTAAAAAAAAATTTTTTTCGTAGGGGGCCATTTGTTCATTTTTTGAAAGCCCCTTGTCAGCTGTATATTCTTAATTTTTACACAACTAAAAAACAGAGTTCAGTTCCCTTTTTTTAAATTTGTTTTGTCAGTAAACTATAAAGAATAATTGCAGTTATACTTTCTGATCATTGCCATATCAGAAAAGTTGGCATTTTGGGAGTTTATCTCCTGTAATCTTTACATCAAAATGGAGATTTTCTATTCAGTAAAATAAAAAAGTTAACATGGAAAACAAAAAATTCAGTAAAAGTGTTGGATTCAAATGCAAATCACTGCTTTTTTTTTTTTTTTTTTCAAAATGCCGTTGTTCACTTTTTTTCTTTGCATTTTTTTTCTTTTCCCAGATTTATTTGTTTTTTTTTTTTTTTTTTTTTTTTTTTTTTTTTTTTTTTTTTTTTGAAAAATCCCCAATTCTTTTCCACCCCGATAACCTGTTTTTTCTTACTCATTTAAAACCCTTGCTCCAGATTGTTCCAGGTTGAATCTCTGAAATCAAGCGAAGTCTTCACAGTCTTTTTCGGGACACATCTGTTAAAATTGACTGACTGTTCTCTTTTTCTCACCCCCCCGGCGGTTCTGTCTTTGAAATTCATGGATCCATCGCCTCATCCCCAGCCCCTGTGGTGAACCGTAGGGCCGGTCCCTGCATTTTCAGTTGGTTTGTGGGGGGGACTCGCCCAGCGCTACGGGCTCCCTTTTGTTTTTAAAAAAAAACAGGTTTACACCATCTCTTTGCTGTATTTAAGAAACAGCACGCTCCATTCCACACAAGTGTTTTTTTCCTTTCAAGGGGGGGCTGGCCCTGTATCCCCTTGAAAGTCAGGTAGACCCCGTAGTTACACAGGGACAAAAAAAAACATTCAGCATGCAATTGACTGTTCTACTTTCCTTTAAACCCGTTCGCTGTTTTGAAAATGTTACAAACAAATTTTTTTCCCAGGCCAGGGAAATTAATGTTTTGGGGGGGGTAAAAATTAACAAAAATTCTAGCTCAGAAAACAAAAAATTTATAACAATAAAAAATTATATGTTTTTGAAGGAAATTGAAATGAAGATTTGATCTGGGCTTCTTTTTTTTTAATTTTGATAATAAAAAAGTTTTTGACAATTAGTTTGGATAAATTTTTTTTTGCCATAAAAAAGCTATGTTTTACCACTACATCTTCACACCAAACAAAAACACAAAGCAAAAAGGTTGAAAATAAAGTTTTTTTGTCACACTACACCTGTAAATGAAAGTAAAAAAAATTTTAGGTCTATCAAGACGCTCACACCTATGCGCAGGTCAGCCACCCCCAAACCCCCCCTCTCCCCCCCCCCCCCTTGCTGGGACTTCAACCTCTCTTTCACTCCCCCTTTTCCCCCTACCTTTCCCTCTGCCCTGTGCCGCGCCGGGCAGGCCCCGCGCTCCCCTCTCACGTGCTACCACGTCATGACCACTGGCACGCAGTGCAGAGTACACACTGGGCGAGGTTCGACGCGGGAAAACCAGTAGCGAACACACTTTGAGGTCCCCACACCCCGACACAATAACTGACGAATAGGTTGGAAATTCCCACTTCTCATTCCCCTTCATGCTCGAGGAGTCTTTGAAAAAAGATTTTTCTTTGTAAAAAATTTCATTAGCGAGCCTGCCAGTGTGTAAATACGTTTTTTTTTGGTCGCTGCGTTGTCAAAGGTTGCGCCGCCTCTTTGCAAGCGAGCGAAGTGTGGCGGGTCACCACAGTGTGAAAATTAAATGGGCTTTCCCTCACGTGTGGTCATTTACATTCTTTTAATACTACAACTTAAGGCTTACTACGCACACTCATTTAAGTCCGTTGATAGAAAAAAAGTAAAAGAAAGAAAATTCAAGAAAAAAGCATGCGTCAGTGGACGGCCCCTGGCCCTGGGAAAGCATTTTTAATGCGGGGCAGCTGACGGCTTAAAAGGCACCTTCGGGGTTTTAAATTTAGTTCATGGAAAAAAGTGTTAGACGCAAACAAATTGGTATGACTTTTTCTGGACGAATTATCGAAATGCCCGGATGCAACAGGAACTTTCCCGTCTTTTAATAAAAGGATAGGGCGAGAGAGAGAGAGACAACTTATCTTTTGATTGGGGACTTCTTAGTATAAAAGATCCGCTTTCTCACTATTGAAGGTAACCCGATATACAGTAAAGCTTATATCCTGTTCAAGTGACGAAAGACATTTTCATTGTTGTTTTAGGAGACTTTTCCTTGAAGATGTACATGAAAATTGCTAATTTGGAACATTCTTTCCCCGGGATGGACTAAAAAAAGTATTTATGTTTAACACCCTATCCCAACACCCTCTTTAAATGAAAATTCAACTTTTCATTTATTTGCTGATTATTCTAGCCCCCCCTTTTCGCTCTCTCACTGTCATTTAGACTTTGTACCGGTAACTGATAGACTGTCTAGTGGGGAGGGCCTGCAAAACCTTCCTGCAAAGTGGAGCTGAATTTTTTGTTGATGACTGCCTTGGCCTAAAACGTGCCCTGCAATGTTGTTTTTCATTTATTTTACACCCCATTGCCAGTGCATCAACATAACCATGAGAAAGGTCCCCCGAGTTATACGTTTTTATGGAAATGCCTTTAACCTAATGGCCAGTTTGTGGGTGTGCTTGTGTGAGGGGCTTCACCCCCAACTGAGGAGCCAGCTGAGGGGTGTGAGCCCGGGAGTAACACGTTTTTAATGATATTCATTTTGATGGGACACATTTTTAACGGAAGGGAGTTTAACGGGGGCAATCTTTGAGGGGACACAACGGGGGCAGACCGTAGGTTCCTTTTCCTTGCCCTGACGGTCTGTCCCTTTTCCTTTTTCTGTGAAAATTTCCCGGCCTTGGCGCACATATGATTTTAAACCGGTATTGCCCCGTGACGTAAGAACAGTTGACTGTTTTTTCATTCCCTCTGGAACTGGGTTTTCATTGGGGATATGTGCTTTAATGTGTGTTTTCGTGCTTGCAAGGAGAATTGTAGTGTTTCTAAAGCTTACAGACATTGTAACAGATTCCTCTGTTTGATGATAGGTGGTCAACCGGGGGGGTGTTTTGACACCAGATATTTTGGCAATATTTCGGGGAACTTTTTTCTAAATAGGGGCAATTTTTTGTATGGGTTTTGTCACCCCCCTTTAACCGCGGTTTTCTGGCAAAGTTTAGCCGGTCCTTTTAAAATTGAAAAACAGAGGGGGTGGGGGTGGATGTGGAGGGGAATTGCCCCAAAAAGACATAACTTGAAATTTCCTATAAATGCGTTACACTTTGCCTGCACACATATGCAATTTTCATCAAAATTTACCATTTGCATTTTTTTTGTGATTACAGCATAAATAAACTTTTTTTTTTCTTATGAGAACAATTTTTTTCGAAATACTTCACAGGATAGTGAAAATGATTTTTCCCCCAAAAAGAATTTTTTTTTTTTTTAGGGAGAGCAGCATAAAATTTAATAAGGGATTTAGACGTATCTTCAAAAAATCTTTTTATTCGTTCATGACGTTGACCTTTGTACATTTTCCCAAAATGAGTTGATTTATCAGTGACCAGGAAATATTTGTTTTCATAGTATTTCAATAAATTAAGAAAGAAAATCAACCAGTTAAGTTTTCTTTTTTCCCTTGGGGCGCACAGTACGGGCCCTGCACATCCACGGCTTCCTGTGGGGGTGAGCTATGGCCCTGACTATGAACTCGGCTGGCTGTAGGGCGGTTGCGGACCCCAAAAGTCACACGGTGTCGATCGTACCAACGCTTGGTAAATGCCCGCTGGTCAAACGCCCCCTGGAGGGGGCATTAAAATGAACCCCCCCAGGCTGCCCGGCGTCCGACCATCTGCGGTTTGTGCTTGGGACCCCACCCCCCCCACCCCCCCCCCCCTCCCTCCTCGCCCTCTAAGGGCAGAACCCCCCCCTGTGGAAAAACTGAGATTGGGATTTCCCCAAGCCCCACATCTCCCCCTGGTCTCAGCCTCTGGCTGGTTTTGGGCCCTAGGCAGGGAAAACCACAAATAGCGCATAACTTATCAAATTCCTTTTTCAGCGCTAAAAAAGGTTCCCGTGAGGATGTGAAGATGGACTGAAATGTCTGCCCTGTCACTCAGTAGGCCCAAAACCCTTTTTTCATTGGAACATTCAAGGGGGTAGACAAATTTTTAGGACTACAGCCTTTTCATGATTGTCTCCCCTAGAAAAGAATTTGCGGATAAGATCTTTTACTTTTCTGCTTTTAACCTCTCCTCAAAACCAGCAAAACCTATGGAAAAGGAGGAGAGGGGTGAGTCTCATTACTCTTCTAACTTTAACCTCTCCCCAAAACCAGCACAACCTATGGCAAAAGGGGAAAAAGGATGGGTTCCCATTACTCATTAGCTTTAAACCTCCCTCAAAACCAGCAAAACCATGGCAAATGGAGGGAAGAGGTGGGTCTCAACTCATCCCAAGTCGTTTGTTCAGCCCGTCAAAATTTTTTAAAATTTCTGGAAGCTTAGTGCTAGAAGTCTTTGCATAAATGGGGAACAGTTTGTTATCTCCAGGGGATCTGCAGTTTACAAGAGCTGGTCCCTGATTGAAGGTTTTCCTGTTGGGTGGGTTTTAAAAGGGGATGATCGTCTGGGGGGTAATGTAAAAAAAAAATTTTTTCGAGGGTTTTTTTCCCTGAAGTGTCTTTTCAAGCTGGACTGTGTTTTACAAAATCCCCAGTTCTTCCCCATCCCTTTCATGTATGATGGTTTATTCCTTGCTGGTCCGGGGCTATGGTTTGGCTTTTCTCATGACAGCGCATGGAAGTGATCACTTTTCCAACTTGTTTCAGATGCAAAAAAACAGAAAGCTGGGGGGGTTTTCCTGATCACCCGTTTCCAAAGCTAACTGGGCCTGTTGGCAAAACGTGCAAAAAGAGCCCATCAAGAGGAAGTTTGCAAAGCGGACCACTTATAAAACCGAGGATACAGCTTTTAAAAAAACGTGAAAAGAAGTATTAAATTCATTTTTTTTCCCCAAACGCAAATTTTCCAAGACTCCATATGAATGCCTGCTCCCACCAAATTTTCAGAAAACACAAAAACTGGGTCAGTTTGGTTTTGCATAGACGGTCACCCCAGCAAAACCTCGTCCTACTAAAACCTAAATGAAGAAAACACTTTTAATACAATGAAGTCTGTTTGGAGAAATTTTGCTCCAAGCTGATTCAAAAAAAGCCAAGAAAAAGTTGAAATTCAAATTAAAATAAAAAAGGAAAAAAAAACCAATCCTACTTATCGCTTGAAACTTGCAGTGTTCTGATTAACAAAAAGAAGCTGTTCCCCCAATCTGTTGACCTCCCTTTGAATAAAACATTCCTCCCCAAATAGTTCTGTTCTTGTAGGGGGTCGGGCTTAGATGTCTAATACAAACCTTAAAAAAAGACTCCTTAAAAAACTTATTCGGGAATGCCCTTGTAATGTTTGAGTTCATGTGAAAAAGTCTAGATTTTTTAAAAAAAGTTTTTACGAAATTGGGGTGCTTGCAAAAAAATTTTCCGTTAAAGAAAAGGTGTGTGTTTGCACTGCACGCGCTTTTTTTTAAATTGATAAAATGAGATGACCCAAAAATACCTTCCCCCTTGATTGGCAGTCAGCTGGGCTTAGGCAACATGAACTGGCAGCGCGTAGGGCAAGTTCATGTATTTTTGTTTGTGAGCAGGCTTCCCACACGGGGTTGATTATTGTTTGGGGACAGAAGTTTTGGATGTTGTGAAGGGGGGAAGGGGGGGGAAAGGTGGGGGCTGTGCAACATGTAGGTGTGGGCTTGTGGTGCTTTTGCAATAACCCTTGCATTTTGTTGCTGAGAGCCGAAACAAGCACTCAAATGTGCACTGAAATATTGAGGGGGTGGGGGCCCGGGGTAACCCGCACGGCATGAGCAGGGGGTTCCTTTACAAATCCCCACCCAGCTAAAAGTGACAGAAACAAAAAAAGCCGTAGGTTTACACACAATACAACTTTATTCATCAACCACAAAAACCTTTTTGGCTACAGTGAGGTCACAAAGTACGGGGGTTTTTGTATTTTCCCTTTTTACTTAGAGACAAAACACAACACAACACCACCACAAAACACACAACAAAAACAACAACACACACACACACACACCACACATAAAACCCCAAACATCCTTTTTTGAGTTAAGCAGAAAAAAAATTCAGCATAAATTTTATATTTTTTCATATAAAAACTTTACATACAAACATAAATATATATTATATTTTTTATAATATTCAAAGTTTTTTAAAAAAAAAATATTTCATTTTTTTTTTTATCCCTGTTTTTTTTGTAGGTAAAGAAACCAAAGTTGGGGCAGGAGGGAAAAGTGTCAATTGGTCAGCCTCGTGTCTTTTAATGGGGACTGCTGAACAGAGCCCACCTAGATCCCCTGTGTATAGTACTGTTTCAATCCCCGGGGGGCCGGTGGGGAATATCCCCGCGGTTTTCAAAAAGGGGGGGGACCTTTCTTGGTGGCCGTCATGTTCCAAGGAGTGACGGTGAAAAACCCATTACAACAAAAAAAACAGAAAACTGGGGAGGTGAGGATGTCCCCTACCTACCGGTTCTTAAAGGGGAGGGGATGAGGACATGGGGCGGGGATGTAAAGACCTCAAACCCTGCAGGGAGTGGTTTCCCCCCAACCTCGGAGTTTGTTATTGGGAGGTGAAAAGAACTTCTCCTTCCACGGTGAGGGGAAAGGTGAAGGAGGGGCCTGTTTTTTGGAGGGTCAAAATTTATGGATAGGGAGTTCCACAAGGAAAAAAAACAAGCCCTTTGTTTACGTCAGTGTTTGTTGCAACCGGGGTCGCCGGGTCTCACAATTGAGAGTTTTTTTAAAAAAAGGGAAGGGGGCCTAGTTAAGGGAACCCGTGAAGAAAAACCTCTCAGGTTAGGTCGCCCGGTCGCTTTAAAATGTAAGAAGCCAGGAATACAGTTATGCTCCCCCGAATGGAGCCACTTGTTTTGGGGGTTGGAAGAAAGGAAGCTTGACGGGGGCTGTCCCAACCCTCAGATAAGACTTACCAACCGGATTGCACATCTTGATTTAAAGGGAATGCTTGGATGGTTTTTGGCCCAGGAGCTGGGGGACACTGTTGTTTCAAATGTTTGGTACCAACAGCATACAAAAGGCAAGAGTTTCCAAATTTATGCATTGGTCACGTGCCGGTTATGCTGCAGCTGCCGTGGACTTTAAAAATTGCCCTTCCGTAAAAAAGGAAAAATCAAAGTCTTTAGTCAGGTGACGAAGAATTGCCCGGCAATTTTGCCAGGAGGGTGGAGAGAACCCAGTGGACCGGGGGTTTTTGCCGGCTTTTGCCAAAAAAAGATTTTCATTTAACCCCGTTCAACAGGGGGGGGCGAAGGAGCGCAAAGGGGGTTAAGGTTTTTGCCCTTGCAGCAGTGCGTACGGCTCCTGCCTTAAGAAAATGGGCCCGCCCAAAGGTGGGCATGTCTCTGCGAAAAGCCAGAGAGGCCTGTTTTCTGGGGCAACTTGGCGCCTTCACAGTAGTGCCCTTGTAAGGGAAATTGAAAACCCTTTTTGTTCCACAAGGGGCCCAAGGGAAAAACAATTTCACTCTGGGTGTCCCTGGGCCTTCAAAAAAGCTTCATGACCTTGGGCAGATGTTCCCATGTCTTCCACTGGGAATCTCCCAAAATGAAGACAGCATACAGGAACTTTAAAAAAAAAAAAGGCTAGGAAAGTGCAAAATGACATAAAACTTTTTGTATGCAAAACTTTCGTCACATAAAACCTGTTACACTTTTTGAAGAAAGCCCCGTTTTTCCGTTTGGGATGGATGACACATTTTCAATAGCATGACGCTGCGTAGAAATTGAAAGAATGAAGGAAGTAAGGAAATTAGTGAACAACATTTAAATGGATGAAACGGGGAAAGCTGAATAAAGCGCCCGCAGGCAATCTTCAGACGGCATGATCCAGGGAGGCAACCGTTGCCCTAAACCGAGAGCGTGGATTGTTTTCCTTTGGCAAGGCGCTTTATAAAAAGCTGTATACTATCTTATTTTTGAAAACCCTCCTTCTCCCCGCA
>JAMYXO010008849.1:0-10388 GCA_033310375.1 Conus canariensis
AAAGTGAAGGTAAAGATTAGAGTTAACACGACTTGAGTTGTAGTATAAAGTTCAAAGTTGACATTTGTTTAAAGTTAGATTTAGAATTAAAGTTAAAGTTGAAGTTAAGTTGTTGAAAGTTAAGTAAAAGTTGTAGTTAAAGTTAAAGTTATAGTTAAAAGTTGAAGTTAACAACTTAAATTTTTTAAAGTTAGAAGGTTAAATTAAAGTTCAAAATGTATAAAGTATAAAGTTGAAGTTATCAAATTTATAGTTACTTACATAAGGTTAAGTTAATGTTAAAGTTAAAGTTTCAGTTTACAATTAATTTATTAAAGTTAATTTAAAGACAATAACCAAGTTAAATTTATATCGTTTGGTTAAGTTAAAGTTAAAGTTAAATTCTTATGAGTTAAGGACATAAAGTTTATATTTAAGGTTAAATTTAATAGTTGTAAAGTTTTTTAAAGTTAAAAAAAGAATTTTAGGAGGGAAAGGGTTTAAAGTTAAAGGTAAGTTAGAGATATCAAGTTACAGTTAACTGTTAAAGTTTAGCAGTTACATTATTTAAATTTAAAGTTGTGTAAAGTTAAAGTTAGAGTTATGGTTAAGGTTAACAAGTTAAAATTTAAATTTAAAGTTAAATTGAATTTAAAGTTAAATTTATATTTTAAATGTTAAAGTATTAAGTAAAGTTTTTTAAAGTTATAGTTAAAATTAAATTTAAATTTACAAATGTATAGTTTTTTAAGTTTAGGGGTTAAAGTTAAAGTTTAAGTTAAATTTAAAGTTTAAATTTAAATTATAGTTAAGGTTAAAGTTAAAGTTGGAATTGTTAATATTGTTTGTATAGTTAAATTTAAATTTAAAGTTGAAGTGAGGTTAAAGTTTAAGTTGAATTTAAAGTTTAAAGTTAAAGTTAAATTAAAGTTATGTTAAATTGAAGTGTAAATTTAACAGTTAGAGTTAAAATTAAATTTAAGTTATAGTTAGACACTTTGTTTAATTTTATTTTAAATTTTAAAGTGAAGGTTAGAACAGTTAAAGTTAAAGTTAAATTAAGGTAAAATTTAAAGTTTAAGGTTAATTTAAAGTTAAAGTTATAGTTTTTTAAAGTTAAAATTCTAGAGACTATATAGTTAGAGTTAAGGTCAAAGTTTATAGTTTAAGGGTGATATAGTATACTAAAGATGGTTTTTTTTTAAAGTTAGAAGTTAAGGTTAAGGTACAATTGAGTGAAAGTTAAAGTTTAACATTTAAAGTTAAATTTATGGAGTTAAAGTTGTTTAAGGTAAGCAGAGTTAAAGTAGACAAGTGTTGAAGTTGTAAAAGTTAAAGTTAATCATTAAATTTGTAAAATATTAGAAATATTTTAATATTGTAATTTTAAAGTTTGAATTTAAGATAGGTTAAAGTTAAATAAAAGTTAAAGTAAAGTTTGGTTAAAGTATTAAAGTTAAAGTACTAAGTTATAGTTAAAGTTCATAGTTTTTTTAAAGTGGGAGTTAGGATTTAAAGTTCTAAGTATAAAGTTAGGACGGTTTAAGTGTTATTACAGATGGTTTTTAAAGTTGATAAGGTTAGGTTATATTGACAATACAAAAGTTAAGCTTTAAGGTTAAAGTGTTAAAAGTTGAAGTTAAATTTAAAGTTAAAGACTAAAAAGTTAAAGTTGTGTTTAAAGTTAAAGTTAGCAGTTAAAGTTTATGTAAGGTTAAAGTTTTAATAAAGTTAAAGTTAAATTTAAATTAAGCAGTAAATATGAAAGTTTACTAATTTAAAGTTAAGTTAAAGTTATAGTTAAATTTAAAGTTAAATTTTAAATTAAATATTTTTAATTTTAGTTATGTAAAGTATATAGTTTAAAGATAAATTTTTATAGATTAAAGTAGTCAAAGTTATTAAAGTTAAATTTTTAAAGTTAAACATGTAGAGTTAAAGTTAAATTAAAGTTTTATAAAGTTTAAAATAAAGATAAGAGTTAAAGTGTAAAGCGTTAAAGTTAAGGTTAAATTTTTAAGTTAAATTTATATTTTTTAATGTTAACAGTTAAAGTTGAAAGTTAAATTGTTAAAGTATAAAAGTGGGGGTATATTTAAATTTAGTTAGAAATAAAGTTAGAATTTAAAGGATTCAAAGTTTGTTTAAAGTATCTAAGTTAAAGTTAAGTCTTAAGTTTAAGTTAAAGTTATAGTAACTAATTATCAAAGTTAAAGTTAAATTTAAAGTTATAGTTAAATTAGAATGTTAAGAGTTAAAAGTTATAGTTAAATTTAATTTTAAAGTAAATGGTTTGAATCTAACTCACTTAAAGTTAAATTTGAAGGTTGAAGGTTAGTTTAAATTTAAGTTACATTAAGGTTATAGGCTTAAAGTTTAAGTTTAGTTAAATGTTAAATTTAAGAATTATGAATTTATAGTCATAAATTTTAAGTTAAATTTATGAGTTTAAGGTTAAGGTTGTAGTTAAGGGTGAAAGTTAAAGGTAAAATTTTTTTAGAAATTAAAGTTTAAGGAGTTTAAGTTGTTATTAGTTAATGTTAAATTTTAAGAGTAGAGTAAGTTAAAGTTAAATTTAAGTTTTTTAAAGTTAAAGGTTAAGCTTTATAGTTTAAGGGTTAAAGTTAGAAGAGTGTACGTCAATTAGAAGTTAAGGTAAATTGGGTAAAGTTAAAGTTAAAGTTAAAGTTTCTAGTTTTTTAAAGTTAAAGTTAAATTTAAAGTTTAAGTAAATTAAAGTTAAGATTTACAGTTATTAAAGTAAAGTTATAGTTTTTCACAAAGTTAAAGTTTAAGATAAAGTTAGAGTTAAGGTGAAGGGTTTAGTTACAGAGGGGTGACTAACGGATTCAAAATGAAAAGGTTTTTTAAAGTTAAAGTTTAGGTTAAAGTTGGTCATAAACTATTCAGAAAGTTTAGTGTTAAAGTAAGTCAAATTAGAGTTTAGGTTAAAGTTAAGGTTTTTAGAGTTAAATTTAAAGTTATACAGTTAAAGTAAAGTTTATAGTTACTAATTAAATGTGGAGAGACGTGTTTAACAATACTCTAAAGTCTTTGGTTATAAAGTTAGAAGTTAAAGGTTAAAGTTAAAGGTTTTGAAAAGTTAAACACTTAAAGTTGAGAAAAATAACCCTCACGCCTCACTCGCTACCGCTAAAGCGACAACGCTAACACCCTAGCTATGCAAACTGCTTAACGCCACAAAGACCCATAAGCCATTAAGAATCTCCTCTAACCCATAACCCTAACCTATCTCTAACCCTAACACTAAAATCCCTAACTCTTTAACCCTACACTCCTCACCCTAACTAACCTTGAACCCTAATTGAGGCCTCTGGGAACCCCTAACCGAACCCTAACCGTACTAAAACCCTAACCCTACAACACTTAACCCTAGAACTAACTCATAACCCTAACCCTAACCCTAACCCTAAACTACCGCTACACCCTAAGGTTCTTTTTCTCTAATCGCGCTAACCCTAACTCCTAACACCGAAGAAACCCTACTCTCCCTAACCTCTAACCAGATACCGTTCATCACCCTCCACCATAACCCTATGTCCTAACCCTAAACCCAGCTAAGCCTAACCCTAATCCTAACCCTACACTAAAGAACCATAGTACCCTAAACCAACCCCCTAACCCCAATCAACCCTAACCCTAACCTAACCCTAGATAGCAACCCTAACCCCTACACCCTAAACCCTAAGAAAACCCTAACCTAACCCTAATCCCTAACCGAAAACCCTTAACCCTAAACCCTTAACCCTCACCCCCTAACCCTAACCCTAAAACACTAAACCTAACCCTAACCCTACAACCTAACCCTATCCCTTAAACACCCTAATCCCCTAACCTTAACCTATTAAACCCTATATCCCTTACCCTAAACTCTAACCCCTAAACCTACTCCCTAATAACACACCCCTAACCTAACCCTACAACCTCATCTAACCCTAAACCCTACTACCCTTACACCCTAACCCATAACCCTAATACCCCGAACTCTCTAACCCTAACCCTAACACTTACATCACAAGAAATGTAAAAATAAAAATATACTAATACTAAATTTTATAACATTAATAAATTTACACAGTAAAATTTAATATATCAAAATTTATAGTTGAAATTAAATATTTGAGTATAAATCTTACTAGAATTAAATAATAAAAAGTAAATAGTATAAATCTATAATTTAGAATTAAAAGGATAAATATAAAATAAATAAAAAGTACAATTATAAAAAATTTAAATAAATATTTAAATACATTACAAATTTTACTTAATTCAAATATCAATATAAATTAAAATATAAATTTGTATTAAATTATACTCATATAGATTTAAACAGTTAACGTTTAAATTATTAAGTTAAATAAAAATGTAACATCATTTAAATATAAGGGATAATTAATAAATATATTATAAATAAAATAAATTATAAAAATATAAATTATGAAACTTAAATTATTACAATTAAATATAAATATAAAGAAATATTTCTTTTTAAAAGTTAAAATAAAGTAACAATTATAAAATTAAGTTAAATTTAATATTTAAATTAAAATAAAATCTATAAATTAGATTTAAATAAAAATTTAAATTTTTAAAAACAATAAATAGAGTAATAATTATTATTAAAAAGAAAATTAAAATTCTATAAACTTTAAAATAAAAATTTCTAAAGTTAATTTTTAATAAAATATAAAATAAAAATTCTAAAATATTTAAAAAAATTACAACAGAGAAATTAATCAATTATAAATCAGGTTAAAGTTAAATTTAACATACTAAAGTTAAAATTTAAATTTAAAGTTATCAAGTTAAAGTCATTTTAAATCATTTTAAATTAAAAGTTATAGGCACACTTAAATTATAGTGTATTTTATAGTTAAATAAAACACTTTAATGTTGAATTTATGTTAAAGTTAAATTTGAATTAATGTTAAAGTTAAATTTAAATTTAAAGTTAAAGTTAAAACATAAGTCTTAAAATTAAATTTAAAGTTAAAAGATTGAAGTTAAAGTTAAAGTTAAAGTTAGAGTTAAAATTATAGTTGAAATTTAAATTTATTTTATATTTTTTAAAATTTAAAGTTAATTTTAATTTTATGTTTAAGTTTAAATTAAAGTTAAAGTTAAAGTTAATTTTTGATTGTTAATTTAAAGGTAAGTTAAAGTTAAAGTTTATATTCTCTCATATAAATGTTATAAAGATAAAGTATTAAATTTAAATTGAGTATTTTTTTTTAAGGTTATAGTATCTGTTGAAAGTCTCTATTTAATTTTAACATTACAGATTAACAGTTAATGTTAAGTTGTTAAAGTTAAAGTTCAATTTAAATTTGTTAAAGTTAAGATTAAATTTAATTATAGACACACATGAAGATTAAAACAAAATTTAAAATTTAAATTAACAAGTACAATTTATTGTCTAAATTTAAACTAAATTTAATTTAACAGTAAAAGTTATAGTTTTTTAAATTATAAAGTTAAATTTAAATTTAAATTTATAAAGTTAAAGTTAATAAATTAAATTTAAATTGTAAGTTTAAGTAAATTTAAATTTTAAGTAAAGTTAAATATCTTAGTATTTGTTATAAAGTTAAATTTAAACTATTTAAATTAAAAGACAGTGTTTAAAGTTATAAGATTAAAGTTAAGTTATTGTTAAATTATAGTTTTTTAAGTTTGAGTTAAATTAAATTAAAGTTTAAAGTTAATTATTAGGTTAAATATTATTTAAAGTTGGAATTTAAATTTAAATTTAAATTATTAACACGTTTTTTAAGTTAACAGTTAAATTTAAAGTTACTAATTTAAAGATATAAAATTAACTATTAGTATTAAAGTTAAAGTTGAAGTATTAAATTATAGGGATTTTTAAATTTAAATTGAAATTAAATTTAAATTGTCTAAAGTTTAAAGGTATAATGTTAGCTAAGTGGAATAGTTTAAAGGTGAGCTAGATTTAAATATTTAAAGTTGAGTTTTCAAAAGTTAAAGTTAAAGTTGTTTCAAGTTAACACGTTGAATTTAGAGTTTATAGATTAAAGTGAAAGTTACAAAGTTGAAATTAAAGTTATAGGTGAAGTTAAGTTTTAAGTTAATGTTATAAAGTGAAAATTATGGTTAAAGCACATAAAGTTAGATTAAAGTTAAAGTGAATTTAAGTTACAAAAGTTGTTTAAACAGTAAAATTTAAAAGTTAAAAGTTATAGTTAATGGTTTGAATTTAAAGTTAAAGTTAAAATTTAAAGTTAAAGTTTAACTTTAAAGTTAAAAGTAAAGTTTAAATTTAAAATTTAAAGTTAATCAGTTTAAAGTCATTAAGTATAAAGAAACAAGACAGTAGAGTGTACAAAGTTATAGTTGTTTAAATTTGGAAGTTTAAGTTATAGTTACAAAGTTAAAGTTAGATTTAAGGTTAAAATGGATGATGTTAAGGGTGAAATTTAAAGTTATAGTTTTTAAAGAACGTTTAAAGTTAAGTTTAAAGTGTGTTAAAGTTTAATGTTAATAGTTAAAGTTAAATTTAACAATGTTAAATTATGTTTAAAGTTAAATTTAGTACAGTACTAAGGGGTAAGGTTTTCTAGCGAGTTGAAGTTAAGGAGTATAATGTTAAAGTTTAAGTTATAAGATTAAGGTTAAGGATTGATGTGTAAATTTACAAGTTAAATTTATATTTATTAAAGTCTAAATTAAAAGATTAAGGTTTAGTAAGTTGAAAGTTAAAGTTATATTTTTTATAAGTTCAATATAAAGTTCGATAAGTTCAAATTTAAGGTTAAAAGTTAAGTTAAATTTACACAAGTTTAAGTGTAAAGTTAGAGTTATTTAAAGTTAAGTTAAAGTTAAATTAAATTTAAATATGAGGTTAAGTTTGATGTTGAAAGTTAAAGTTTAAATTATATTTAAAGTTAAAGTAAAATTAAGGTTTAAGTTAACTTATTAAATTTAAAGTTATATTTTTAAGTAAAAGGAGAAAGTATGTAAATTTAAAATTAAGGTTATAATTTAAAGTTATCAATTTTAAGTTAAATTCTTAAAGTTAAAAGTTAAATTTAAAGTGTTAAAGTTCTTTAAATGTTACAGTTTAAAATTTATAGGTAGAATTTAAAGGTTATATTGTTTTATAGTTGTTAGTTAAAGTTAAACAGTTTAAAATTTGAAGTTAGGTTTTTAAGTTAAAGTCATGAATTGAATTTAAATAATAAAGTTAAAATAGTTAAATTTAAAATGTTAAAGGTTAAAGTTTAAATTAAAGTTAAATTTCAAAATTAATTTAACGTTAAATATAAAGTTAAGAGTTAAAATTCATAGTTCTAGTTGAAATTTATAGTTAAGGTAGAAGTTAAAGTAGAATTTAAGGTTAAAGTTGTTAAAGTTAACTTTAAAGTTAAAGTTGTTAATTGTTAAAATTTAAGATTAAAGTTAAAGTATAAAGATTGAAGTTAATTTTAAATTTAAAGTTAACAGTTAAAGGATTTGAGCGTGGTTAAAGTTAAAGTTAAAAGTAGAGCGAGAAAAGTTAAAGTTATATTTTTTTTAAAGTTAAAGTTAACAAGTTAAAGTTAGCGAGTTAAAAGTTAAAGATAAAGTTAAGGTTAAAGTTAAGTTAAAATTTAAGTAAAGAGAGTAAGTTATATGATGTTATTCAAATTTAAAGTTAAAGTTAAAGTAAAAGATAAGTTTAAATTTAAATCAACAAAAGTTAATTATTGTTAAAGTTATAGGATTTTTAAAGTGTTGAGGTTTAAAGTAAGTTAAAGTTAATTTAAAGTTAAGGTTAAAGTTGTTAAAGTTGAGTTAAATTTAAAGTTAAATTTAAGGTTTTTATAAGAGTTAAAGTTTAAGTTAATGATAAATTAAAAGTTAAAGTGTTAAAATTTAAATTTTTTAAAAATTAAAAATTTAAAAAATTTTAAAAAAAAAAAAAAAATTTTTTTAATAAATTAAATTGTATTTTTAAAAAAAAATTTTTTAAATTTTGTTTTTAAAGTTAAAGTTTTAAAATTTAAATTAAAGTTAAAGTTAAAGTTTAAAATTGAAAGGGTTAAAAGGGGGAAATTTTAAATTTTAAAATTTTTTAATTAAATTTAAAATTAAAAAAAGTTAAAATTAAAATTTTTTAAAAATTTTTTTTTTAAAATTTTAAAGGGTTTATTTTAAAGTTAAAGTTAATTTAAATTTAATTTTTTTAAAGGGGTTAAGTTTTGAAATTTAAAATTTAAAATTTTAAATTTAATTTTAATGTATAAAATGAAAATTTTTTGTTTAAATTTTTGGGTTAAAAATTTAAAATTTAAAATTAAATTAAAAAAAAAGTTGTTTTAAATTTTAAATTTTTTTTTTTAATTTTTGTTTAAATTTAAAAATTTTGGGGGAAAAATTTTAAATTTAAATTAAGTTAAAGTTTTTTGTTAATTTAAATTTTTTAATTATTTGTTAAAATTTAAATTTAAAAAATTTAAAAAAAAATTGAATTTTTAAATTAAATTTTTTTAAAGTTAAAATAAATGTAAAGTTTTTTGTTTTAAATTTTTTAATTTTAAAATTTGTTTAATTTTAAAAAAGGGTTTTAAAATTTTTTTTTTTTAAATTAAATTTTAAAATTAAATTTTTTAAGGTAAAATTTTAATTTTAAAATTTAAAAATTTAAAAAAAGTTAAAGTTAAATTTTTTAAATTTGTTTAATTTTAAAAATTAAATTTTTTGTTAAAGTTAAAGTTAAAAGGGGTTAAAATTAAATTAAAATTAAATTTGTAATTTTAAATTTTAAAAAATATTTAAATTTAAGTGGAATTTTAATTTTTTTTTTTAAAGTTAAAGTTAAAAAAAAGTTTAAAATTAAAATTTATATTTTTTTAAAGTTAAATTTAAAAATTAAAAGGTGGTTTAAATTTTAAAGAGGTTTAAATTAAAGTTTAATTTATTAAAATTTAAAATTAAAGGGAATTTTTAAAATTAAAAATTAAATTTTAAAAAATTTTTAAATTGTTTTTAAAGTTAAAGTTTAAATTTTAAAATTAAAATTTAAATTAAATTTAAAGTTAATTTTAAATTTTATTTTAAAGGGTTTTTAAAGGTTATTTTTAAAATTAAAAAAGTTATAGTTAATATTGAAATTTAGTTAAAATTAAATTTAAAATTTTAGTTAAAAAAAATTTTTTTAAAGTTAATTTTTAAGTTATTTGAAAAAAATTTTTTTTTTTTTTTTAAATTTTAAGTTAAATTTTTTTTTTTTAAAATTAAAAGTAAATTATTGGGGTTTTTTTTTAGTTAAGTTTTAAAATAAAATTTTTGTTTTTAATTTTTTAAAAATTTTATTTTTTATAAATTAATTTTTATTTAAAATTTTTAAAGTTTTTTTGATTGAAAATATTTTTTAAATTTAAGGTTTTTTAAATTTAAATTTATATTTTTTTTTTGTTTTTAATTTTTTAAAATTAAATTTTTATTAAGTTATTTTAAATTAATAAAGTTAAATTTTAAAATTAAATTTTTTTAAAATTTTTAAAATTTTAAAATTAAGGGGAATAAAATAAAGGTTTAAAAAAATTAAAATTAAAATTAAGTTTAAATTTTTAGTTAAAATTTTTTTTAGGGTTTTTAAATTTAAATTTTTAAAAGTTAAATTTTAAATAAATTTTAAAATTTTTTTTGAAATTTAAAATTTTGTTAATTAAAGTTTTAAATTTATAGTGTTTAAAGTTAAGGGAAGGTTTTGTTAAGTTTTTAATTTTTTTTGTTGATTAAATTTAGTTTTAAAGTTTAAATTTTAAAATTTTTAATTTTGTTAAGTTTTTTGTTAAATTTTAATTTTTAAAATTAAGTTTTTTAAATTTTTTTAAAATTAAAATTAAAATTAAAATTAAAATTTTTTTAAATTAAAATTTAAGTTAATTAAGTTGGTTTTTTTTTTTTTTAAATGAAAATTTAAATTTTTTTTTTAAAATTAAAATTTTAAAAAAAAATTTTTTGAGTTAAAAAAATTAAAAGTTTTTAAAATTAAAATTTTTGTTAAAATTAAATTTGTTTTTTTAAGAAAATTGAAATTAAAATTTTAAATTTTTTTTTTTTTAATTAAAGTTTTAAAGTTTTTAAAAAAGGTTAAAATTTTTTTTTAAATTAAAGTTAAATTTTTAAAATTAAAAATTTTAAAGTTGTTTTTTTTAAAAAGGGTTTTTAAAATTAATTAATTAAAATTAAAAAAAAGTTTAAAATTTAAAATTTTAAAATTTTTGTTAAATTTTAAATTAAATTAAAGGGGTTAAATTTTTTTTAAAGTTAATTTTAAATTTTTAAATTTAAAGTTTAATTTTAAATTTTTTTAAAAGTTTAAAGTTTTAAAGTTAGAGTTAAAATTAAATTTTTTTTTAAAGTTTAAAATTTAAAAAATT
>JAMYXO010008850.1:0-10387 GCA_033310375.1 Conus canariensis
GGAAAAACTTTTTTTTTTTTGGCTTTTGGTTAAGTTCCTTGTTTTGGGATTGAATCACTGATGGGTAGAAGGGAAGATCACGACACCATCATGTTTGACTCATCAGGGCTGGAGTTCAACAGTAAATGAGAACCCAGGAAAGAAGATCATTGCTGCTGCACGAGTTACTTTTTCCTTTGAGACAGAAAATGTCGGTTAAATTTAGAGGCACAGGATAAAAATTGAACCGATAAATTATGGGTGTTTCAAGAAAAGACTGAGACAGTTTTTTGAATTTTGCTATTGCCCAAAAAGTTGGAAAAAAATTTTTTTTTAAAAAATTTCGTTTTCAGAATATCCCTTCCGGGCAGTCGATCCCTTGGGCAAAAATAGCGTTCCATGTGCCCTGGCACAGTGAAATAAAGCAGAGTGTGGTTTGGCGAGCACACAGATACGAAGACGGTTTTTGCAAGGGCTTGGGGGGGGGGGAAGGGGGAAAAATAGCTACGCCCGAAACGAAAGGGCGGTCAGGGGGGTCATATTGGGAGAAGTGGAAAAAAACTTCGCTGTTATTTCTCGCGGAATAGGGGAACAAAGGCAGTTTTCCCATATGGTAAGTTCATTAGGGGCTCAGTGAAACGTTTTTGAAATTGTCCCGGGGGGCTTTAATTTATTCCCATCCTGTTCGTTTTTTTCAGAACGGAAACGGGCCTTTTTAACACACACGGAACACATTCTACCCACACACAAGACCACAGCACCGGACCGTCTGACTTGAAGGAACAAAAAATCACATATTTTACGTTGGGGATCCATCAACACTGAAATTGCAGTTGAAAGAAGAAAACCAAAGGAAAAACTGACACCACCAACTACAATACACTGTAACTACCCAGACCCAAAGGGTCGTGCACAAACTTGATGCCTTTCCCTTCAATGACGAGGTGATCGCCAAACTGGCGGAACAAAACGCATTTTTTCACGAGAAAAATATATCGACTTGCGCAAAATTTAAGTCTCATTTGAATATTATGCTCTAAAATACTTGGTAAAGAATCAATTAAAAATTTTACAAAAAAATGACATTTTTTTTTGACAAGCGCCACATAAGCAACCTTCTTAATCGTGAGCACCTCCAGAAGGGGTGGAGAGGAGAGAGCAAATCCAGCCAATCACAACTCATTTGATTGACAGACATGGCACATAAAAGAATTTCTAAGTAACCAATCAAATCAAAGGTGTAGACCCACCGAGATCTTGTCGAGTTTTCTACATTCTAATTTTTTTTTCTCCCAAAATTCGGGCATTTTTCCCCAACTTCAATGTATCCCACTCCTTCCCGGGACCTTCAATTTCCAGCTGTGTGCAATTTTCACCACAGGCTTGAACACATGGTGGAAATGGATGAAAATTTCCAATCCAAACCTACTGAACCAAGGATTTTCGATGTTTACTGGTGCTGTCTGGATTTACGACGCGTCTGGGAGGGATGGGGGTCGGGGATGGGACAGCGTACTCCGTCTTTTTTTTTTTTTTTGCCCGCCTTCATAAAGCTACCCTCCTCATAGTGAGCCGGCTTTTTTGCCATTTTAAGGGCCCTTCCCGATGGCCGCGTTAACGGCCCTTTAATGACCGGCAATGTCAGATTTAACGACCCCCTGGCAATCCCGGGTGTGAAGTAATGCATCAAGACTGGCAACCCTCGGGAAACCCACACACGCCCCGCGCGCGCGCACACCCACACACACACACACACACACACACACACACACACACACACATTTCGCACCACGCACACACACACAACACAACACACACAACACACACACACACACACACATTGCATGCCCACAAAACACATACACGCAGCACCCCAAAACACTTTTCACCACAATGCAGGGTCGCCCCACGCACGCATGCACACATAATGTTGAATGATGAAAATATAAAACTGTTAAATATGGACACTCACTTGTGGTCGGTCAGTTTTCATGTTGAGTCGTGGCCAAGTTAAAGGAACAAGCATACCCAAAACAGCTAACCCCCTGCTGCTCTCTCCCATCAATTTGGGCCCGAAAATTCGCTTTTATGGCATCAGTGCAAGACTTGAAAGGTAAAGAGAAAACATTTAATGTAAAGATCTATAACTCCAGTTATGTTAGCTAGAAACTTCTGATCAAATTTTTTTCACCATGTTCGCCGTCAGAAAACATAGACTTATATTCTTTCGAAGCTCATTGAATCCCGACATGCGAAGGTTTAATCTACTGTAATAAAAAAGTGTAGATATTGAGCTGAAAGTGGGGTTTTCAAAAAAATAGATGATATTGGCCAGTTAAAAAAACAAAACAAAAATTGTCCAAAAATTAGAAACAGATCATACTGTTTAACTGGTGTTCTTTATCATTCTGCTCCTCTGTCTCTCTGTCTCTGTCTCCTGCCTCTCGTCTCTGTCGTCGTCTGTCCCGTCGTCCCTCTCTCTCTCTCTCTCTCCCCTCTGAGCACGCGCGCGGCCCGCGCGCGTGTGTTTTGGGGTTTTTGGTTTTTGTGTGGTGTGGCGTGTGTTGTGTGTGTGTTTTGTGTGTGTGTGTGGTGTGTGTGTGTGGTGTTTTCCTTCCCACCACCATTCCCGGCTCCCCGTCCACAGCCCCACCTTGACATATTCGCTGCGGGCCAGCAATAGCAATTCACAGGAACAGCTAATGTTAAAAAAGGCCCTCATAGGAACTCACAAGAAATTCACTGCGCTGCGCCTGTTTTTTTCCGGGGGTGTTCAGTTGCCTTTTTCTGATTTAACCTATGCAGGACACCACCTTCTAAGCATCCCACTGTGCAATAATCGTTTTAGTTCCCAGTGCCAGGAAATAAACGTCCCTGCCCTTGGAGAGCACCACCCTCTTGTCCATGAAGTTTCCCCCATGTTTTTTGCCAAAATGCTGACCTAACACACCCATTAAAGGGAAAAGATGTGGGCAGGGGTCAGACCGGAGGGTACCACGAACAGCGTGTGAAAGCCAACGAATTTGAGACTGATGAGCCTATATAATCTGTTCTCATGAATTGTTTTGGTTTTGGTTTTGTCCACCCTTTTGGGGTTTAAGGAACATCTGTTTACTAAAAAAAAGTTTCCGTTGACATTTTGATCTGTGAACTTTTGTCCTGGAATGTGAATTTTTGCATACTTTCTCAAGCTGGAAAAGAATAAATAATTTAGTGACGCAAGGCGAGGGATTTTACAGACAGTTTGGACACATTTTCGTCCCAAAAAAATTTATTTTATGCATAATTTGCTGACAACACGAAAGGGCCTGACGATTATATGTTTTCCCCCAACAAAATTTTCTTTAAATCTCCCCCACGTTCAAAACATTGTTTGAAAAACATTTGCTAATGTGAGAAACATTTTTTTGATAAGGCGGTATGACTTAAGCGTGAATTTAGCCAGAAAAGAAAATAAGCGGTCCATTAGGTCATTTTTTTAGAGTCCAAAAGATCCATTGACAGGTTGGTGTAACGCCCCTACCTGCCTTTTTAGGGGGGGTGTTTTTGGGAAAATTGTTTTTTTTCTTCTCTTTTCCCCCCCCAAATCCCCTGCACAAAGACAGTAATTTTAATCCACCTGGTTTGAAGGCTCTGTAAATAACGTGTCTGTCTGAGTTTATTACACCTCGCGTTTGGAACACAGGAGGAGAGGGAGGGGGGGAAATAGAGGGAAGGAGGACAGAAAACGGAGGAGAGAGAGAAAGGAGAAACAGACGACAGACAGACAACGACAGACAGAAAACAGACAGAGAGAGAGGGGGAGAGAGAAGAGAGAGAGAGGAGAGAGAGGGGAACGAGAGAGAGGAGAGGGGGGATAAAGAGAATGGGAGATTGATGTTGGAAAGAGAGAAGAGAGAGAGAGGGAGAGAGAGAGAAGAGAGAGAGAGAGAGGAGAGAGAGAAAAAAAAAACCAACACGAACATAAGGAATTTTTAAAAAGAAACCAATTACACAGGAAGATGCAAACACGTGATCCTTCGAGCCCCAACCACATCCCTTAATAGTTTTCAGCTCTCACATCTTTCATCCGTTCCCCCCGGGCCCACATTCCCCACCCTGCCCCTTTTCTTAAAGCCGCCTTTTCACTTCCACCCTTTTGGGCAGTTTGTAACCACAGTGCTTGTACGCCAAGTGGAAAGGGGAAACAAAGTCACCCATCCAAATTTGAATGAAGTCTCAGTTCTATATTTTTTCATGTCGGTGTCAAAATCGCGACATGTACGGTGAGGGAAGGGGGTTTCGGGTAGGGCAGTGTGCGCCCCCTCCAATTCTCCCTTCGTGACTTACCCTTTCCAATTGGGCCTGGCTTTGTTACCCGTTTTTAGGCCTTTCCCTGATGGCCGCTTTATGACCCTTTAATGACTAGCGTCCCGCAAATTCTTATAACAACCCCGGCAGTGCCTGGGGTGGGAAATAATGCATCAGGACGGGAACCACCAGGTAAAACAGGGGGGCATCTTGAAATGGTAGAAAAGAGCGAACTGTCTTTTTAAAGGGCACTCACATGCGCTTGCCAGCTTCCTATTCAGTTAGTTGCCTATTTTTAAAGGGAAAAAGGGATGTTAAAAAGCGTCAAACCCATTATCTTTCTTCCATCACATCCAAAAAATTTTGCTTTTTTTCAGGGCATCAGGGGAAGACGAGATAAAAGAAGCAGTCTCTCGGACCCTTAAAACATGTAGAACTAAGGTTGTCTGACTGATTGTATTACGTACTTCATTTTTGCAAACATAATTTTTTTCAAAAGTTCGTAAAAATTCTGTCAAAAAAAGAAAATTTTTTAGATCGTTGTCAAAAATTTGTCTTCCTACTAAACGAAGGGTGGGGGAAAGAAAATGAGATGATTTACACTACCTCTGAGAAAATATTCATCAAACGAAAATGACGGAACAGATAAATCCCCCCAAAGGGGTTGTCTCTGACCATCACTATTCTTCTCTTTTTGTTCGTTGTGTCCAAGCCCAAACTTTTCCCGATTTTGTGTATCACACTCCTGCTAAAACACACCACATGTAAACACAAAAAATTTTTACAAAGCCAGTTTTTTTTTCACGGGGTTTATCAACCCTGCAGGTCTGCTAGTTAAAAACCTATTTGCCTGTGACAACTGGAATCATTCCTGGCACCCCCCCCCCCTCGCCCCACCCACCCCTTCCAAAAATACTCCCCCAACCCTTCGGGCCTTTCTCGACCATACCAGACACGTGTTTACAGGAAAGTGTATGACAGAAGGAACCCAAATACCGGCTCCAATTTAATAAGTATATTTTATACATTCATAAAAAAAGACACGGAACAACAACATATTTGTTGAGTCGGAAATCCCTTACCTTATGTAAATGCTACCCCTTCATAGACCTGAATGATTTGATTTTTAAATTTTGTGAACATGGGGTTTTTCGAATTCGCTTTTTATTAATGCCCCACTTTAGGGTTTTGGCTCTGTCTGCCAAAAAACAAACAATCCCCAGATGAACACATTTCCGCTGATATTAACCCCGCCCTTTTTTTGCCCTAGACGTGTTAATTTTCATGCCGTTCTTTTTCCTCAGCGAACGAAGCAGTGGGCCGGGGAAGCTGAGTGGGGGGGTTTCCCATGTGAACACACAAGCAGTACTCGCTTGTACACACTCCTGTCACGTCGTTTTCTTTCTAACATTACCCAAAACTTGAGGACAAAATCAAGACCTAAAAATTAGTTATCTTCTTTTTGTCATTTTTGTTTTAAAAATGAAACCTTTCAAATTAAAATGCAGTGTGTAGAAAATATATGACCAAAATCTTTCTTCGAGCCTCCTCGTTTACATCTTGTGCATTGTTTACTGCAGTGCTCCAACCCTTTGGGTATAAAAAAAGAAAACCCTCCCCCCACCCGAACCTAAGGAAAACGTTTAATTTAAGTTCACCATGTGTCTGTCGGGCCCTTTACCAAAAGTATGGCGAGGAGGAAGGAGGTGGGGGGGGGTTTTAACTGTTTTCTCTTTAACTCTCTTTTTCATAAATCTACCTTTTTCCAAATGGGACCTGCCATTGTTACCTTTTTAAAAAGGGCCTTCCCTGTAGCCAATTATGGCCCTTTAATTGTCAGCGCATGCAGATTATGAATGACAACCCCCAAGCATAGCCTGGTGTGGAACTGACGCATCGGGACGGCAATGATCAATAACGACAGGAAAAAAAAATCTGGGATGATAAAAAAGTGATCTGTTGTTAAGCGCCTGGGGGCTTCGCTTCCCAGCTCGTCCAAACCTGAAAGAGTTTTTTGCCATGTTCCCGAGGGGGCCGTAGAGAAAAACTTTTTTTTGGCCCTTTTTGCATACGGGCCACTCTTTTTTTAAACCCATTCCTATCTTTTAAAAAAAGGTGAAGAAATCCGGGGTTCTTTTCCATGTCATGTAGCACCCAGTGAAACAACCCTTTTTTAGAGTTTTTTAGGATTTTCAAAATGCGGGACATAAACATTTCACAGCAACTCCACAAAACCCTTTTTCAGAATTTCCCACCTGATTGATCTTTGGGGTTTTCCCTGAGAGAATTTGACTTTTTTTCCATCTGATCTAAATTTAACAGAGGAGATATTTTCAAAAAAAAAATTCCCCTGGGTTTTTTTGGAAGGTTGTTTAAAAGAGTTGTGTGAATGAATTTTTTTTTCAAATGGTTTGGGGACAAAACTTCGGGCGCTGTGCAGCCCTTTGCGGCGGCTGGGCTATATAAGCAACATTACCTTTTTCCATTTTATTGAGTTGTTATTAAAGGGAACAGAGAATTGGAAATGTTCAAAGCTGTAATCATTCTTTCATCATTGCAACAATGTCTTTTTTTCGGGACATAAGAAACCCCGTGAAAACAACACCCCTGGTCCATATATCTACAATCTGAGTTTTTACGGCTGATTGTATCATCTGCAACAGTGGGGGGAATCATTCTTTACCTTCCTGTCTCTTTCTTTCGTTTTTTTCCTCCTCACAGTACAAGAAAAATACAATCAAAGAAGGACGGGGACAGGGGAGGGAAGGGGGCAAGGGAAATGAAAGAGAGAAAAGGGGTGTGGAGAAGGGAGGGGGGTGAGTGACCGGACGTTCATTCCCGAGAAAGCAAAGCCCGTTCGCTCAGTGTGCGGGGAATTCCCCCCGCATTGAGAACCAGGTAACACTGTGACCTCTCGTTGAGGGGGTTGTTTTTGTTTTGGATTTTTTGTTTTTCCTTTTTTCTTCCTCCCTAATCCCTTGAATTTAAAAACATTTTTCCCCTGGTTTGAAAGCCCCCAAATAGATTTCTGCCTGAGTTTTTTACACTTTCTGGGTTTGGGAAAAGAGACATAAACACTTTACTGCAAGTCCCTTCAAGATTCCAACCTACTGATTTTTTGAGTTTCTGAAAGAATTAAATTTTTCATCTGATCTAAGATTTTACGGAAGAAAGATTTTGTAACGAAGTTTGCGGTACTTTTTTTGATGTATTTTAAAGAGATGTGTGAAAGGGTTTTTTAGTTTTAGTTTTTGTTTTTCGATACTTTGAGTTGACCCAACGTGAAGACGCACTGATGTGGCCCTTTTGCGGTCGCGGGGCTATAACAAAAATTTAACTTAACTGGAAAAAAACAGGGGGAGAGAGAGGAAAAGGGGGAAAAAAAAAGAGGGGAGGGAAGAGGAAGTTTGATGAAGGAGGGGAGAAAAAGAGGAAAAGAGAAAGAGGGGGGCATGAAAAAAAAAAGGAGATGATTGCAAAAGGAGTCTGTAAATTGTGGGGTGTGGTGTGTGCCGCGCGCGCCCCGCGCACGCGTGCGTGCGTAATGGCGCGCTCGCGAGCGCGCGCGTGGTTTCTATGTGTTGGGGAGTCCCGCATAGTGTTTACGTGGTGTGGGGTGTGTGTGTTGTGTTTTGTGGTGTTTTTTTTTTGTGTTGTGTGTGTGGTGTGGTGTGTGTGGTGTGTGTTAGAAAGGAGATTTTCTCTTGTCTGAGAGAAGATTTTTTTGTCTTTTTGTCCTGTCTGCTACCTTTCCCCGTCTGTCCGTCTGTGTGCATACGCGCGTGTGTGTGTGTAATTTTGGTGTGGGGTTTTTTGTGTTTGGTGTGTGTGTGTTGTGTGCGTGTGCGGCACGTGCACGCATGGACACCCCCTGTGCGCACACCGTATATGGGGTTGGTGTTGTGTGTGGTGTTGTTGTTGGGTGGTGGTTGTTTTTGTATGTTGGTTGTGTTTGGGTTGTGGTGTGTGTGTGTGTGTGGGGCCCCGCCGTTTGTATGTAATGTGTGTCGTGTGGGTGGTGCGCGCGCGCGCGGTGTGGTGTGTGTGTGTGTTGTGTGGTGTGTGTGCGTGGTTGTTTGCTTTGTTGGGGGTGTGTGGTGTGTGTGTGTGTGTGGTGTGGGTTGTGTGTGTGTGTGTGGTTGGGGAGTGAAATATATTCCTTTTTATTAAAAAAATCTGTGGACATTCTTTTCATAAGATTTCTTTAAAAGTAAATCCACTTTTAGTGTTTTTGCCCACTTTTTTTCCATTCTGTCCCCTATCTTTTTCTATGTCTTATGTTTGTGGCTGCTTTTCTCTGTATGCCTGTCTGTCAAATTGTCCCCGCCGTCTGTCTGTTTTTTCATCCCGTCTCTCTGTCTCTCTCTCTTCCTCTCTTTTCTCTCTCTCCCCTCCCCCCCTTTTCTCCCCTCTCCCCTCTCTTCCCCCCCCCCCTCTCTCTCTTTTGCACACACACATGCACGCACGTACGTACGCTCCGCACACACACACACGCACACACACACACACCTCACGCACGCACGCGCCCCACACACAAGCGCACGGCGCGCTCACCACACACCACACACCACACACACACACAACACACACACACACACACACCACACGCATTACACCACGCACGGGCACAAAAAACACACACACACACACACACACACACACACACACACAACACAACACATAAACACACCACAGAATACCGCACACACACACCCCCACACACAACACCAAAAACACACAGACAAACACAACACACACACATACACACACACACCCCACACCAACACACACACACACACACACACACACACACACACACACATCTCCATGCAATCACCCCCGTTTTGTCCCACGCCCTCCCCTTTTCTCTTTTCCTCTTTTTTTTTTCCCCCCCTTTTCCATCAAACTTCCCTTTCCCCCCTCTCGCTTTTTTTCTCTCCCCTCTGCTCTGTTCCAAACTCCAGTAAAAAACAAACTCAGACAGACTCTGTTTTGGGGACTCTTCAAAGCAGGGGGAAACTGAAGTGCTGTTGCATGTGGCAAGGGATTTGGAGGAAAAAAAGAAACGTTCCAAATAAACATCCCCTTAAGGGGCGGGTCACAGTGTTACACGGGTTTTCCCCCACGCAGGAATTCGTAGAGTTTTTTGACGAACACAGATTTTGTTTCCCTCAAACTGAGATTCCAGGTACCCCCACCCTCCTTCCCCTTTCTGCCCCTTCCCTGTTTCCTTTTCATTCCCCCTTCCCCTCCTCCTTCTGATCCGGATCCTCTTTTAAAATCCCTTTTCTAAAGTTATAAAACCCCATAAAAATGGACGGGAAAAAAAAATGAATGACTCCACCCTGTTCGGTAACAAAATCACAGAAATCCAGACTGAAAATATACTGGATCCAGAAGATTGCTGTTTTTCATGTCTTGCTCTGATGCCCCTAAAAAACGTACATTGTGGCAAAAGATGAAAAAGTTTTCAGACTTTTTTTAAAATGCCACATTTTTTTATTCCCTTAACTTGCAACTAATTGAAAGAAGCTGGGGAGTGAAAATCATTGCGCTTACCAACAATCACTCTTTTTTTTCATTCCAATTTTTTTCCTGTCGTTATTATCATTGCCAGTCCTAGCGTCGTTCCACACCAGGGGACGCTTGGGTTGTCAAACATAATCTGCATGCTGCTGACAATTTAAAGGGCCAAAACTTGGGTTCAGGGAAACCATTAAAGTGGAACAATGGGAGGTTTCCCATTTGGGGAAAAGGGGAGGTGATGAGAATGCCGTGTACCCCCATTCCCCCCCCCCTTTTTTCCTCGCCATACTTGTCGGGAAAAACCAGACAGACAATTGTGAACTTAAAATAAACGTCACTTCACTTAGGTTTTGGGTGGGTGAGGGGTTTTTTTTTTTCTTTCACCAATGGCGTAGGAGCACTGCATAAAAACTGCACACAGACGTAAAGCGAGGAAGAGCTTTTAAAAAGACCGGGCCCTATCTTTTTCTACACACGCATCTATAACAGGAAGGTTTTTTATTTTAAAAAAAAAATGACAATGAATATAAAAAAATTTTTTAGGCTTTTTATTTTGCCAAATCAAGATGGTAACTGTTACAAAGAAAATTTG
>JAMYXO010008851.1:0-10383 GCA_033310375.1 Conus canariensis
CCTAACCCTAAACCCTAACCCTACCCCTAACCCCTAACCCTAACCCTACCCCTACCCCCCTAACCCCACTACCCCTAACCCTACCCCTAACACCCTAACCCTAACCCTAACGCTAACCGTAACCCTAAAACCCTAACCCTAAACCCTAACCCTAAAACCCTAACCCTACCCCTAACCCCTAACCCCCTAACCCCTTAACCCTAACCCCTTAACCCCTAACCCTAAACCCTAACCCCTAACCCCTAACCCTTAACCCCTAACCCTAACCCTAAACCCTAACCCTAAAACCCTAACCCTAACCCTAACCCCTAACCCTAACCCCCTAACCCTAACCCCCTAAACCCTAACCCCTAACCTTAACCCTAACCCTCTACCCCCCTAACCCTAACCCTAACCCCCTAACCCTAACCCTAACCCCCTAACCCTAAACCCTAACCCCTAACCTTAAAACCCTAACCCTAACCCTAAAACCCTAACCCTAAAACCCTAACCCTACCCCTAAAACCCTAACCCTAACCCTAAAACCCTAACCCTAACCTAACCCTAACCCTTAACTCTAAAACCCTAACCCTAAAAACCCTAAAAACCCTAACCCTAAAAACCCTAACCCTAAGACCCTAACCCCTAACCCTAAAACCCTAACCCTAAAACCCTAACCCTAAAACCCTAACCCTAACCCTAAAACCCTAACCCTAAAACCCTAACCCTAACCCCTAACCCTAACCCGAACCCGAACCCTAAGCCTAGAACCCTAACCCTAACCCTAACCCTAAAACCCTAACCCTAAAACCCTAACCCCTTACACTAACCCTAACCCTAAAACCCTAACCCTAAAACCCTAACCATAAACCCTAACCTAAACCCCTAACCCTAACCCAACCCTAACCCCAACCCTAACCCTAACCCTAAAACCCTACCCCTAACCCCTGACCCTAACCCCTAAAACCCTACCCCTAACCCTAACCCCTAACCCTAACCCTCTCTCTCTCTCTCTCTCTCTTTCTCTCTCTCTCTTTCTCTCTCGCTCTCCCGAACTGTTTTTATTTGTTCTCTCTCTCTCTCTCTCTCTCTCTCTCTCTCTCTCCTCTCTCTCTCCCTCCCTCCCTCCCTCTCTCCTGAACTGTTTTTGTTTTCTTTGTCTTTCTACTCTCTCCCTCTCTTTTCTCTCTTCCTCCCTCCCTTAGTTCTCTTCCCCTTCCATCCTCATCTCTCCGACACCAAACGGAGGAGTTGTTCCAAAGCTTTTAAAGTCTTGATAATAGTCATTAGCATTCCATGTTCTTGTTATGTAAACGCAGTATCAACAAATCGAACACAGAAACCGTGTTGTTCTAAGCGCAATGGCTGTATATGTATATTTCTCTCTTCTTTTTTTTTTCTCCACTGCACATCATCAGTACAGCATGAGCCCTTTCAGCGCTATCCCATAATGCATATGCTGGCATATAATTGGTTGTTGGATGCACACCCGGCAGGGAAATGGCGGCAGTTAAGGACAACTGAAGACTTGAAAATTGTAGGTTGCCTGTTTTTGTTTTGTTTTGCTTTTGTTTATTTCTTTATTTTTTGTTTTCTTTACTGATTCAGTTTCCTTGTTGTTGTTTTTGATGCTGTTTTAATTTTCCTTGTTTTTCCTTCAGATTTTTCTCCTTGTGGAACAAGGAAATCTGTTTGAAGAGAGAGAGAGAGAGAGAGAGAGAGAGAGAGAGAGAGAGAGATGGTGAGAGACAGAGAGTGAGGAAAGGAGGGAGGTAGGAAGGGAAGGAGGGAGAGAGAGAGAGAGAGAGAGAGAGAGAGAGAGAGAGAGAGAGAGAAGGATGGGAGGGAGGGAGGGAAAAGAGAGAGAGACGGAAGAAGGGATTGGAAGGAGGAATGAAAGAGGGGAGAGAGAGAGGGGGAGGGAGAGAGAGAGGGAGATGGAAGGAGGGGAGGGAGAGACAGACAGACAGACAGAGACAGAGAGACAGAGACAGAAAACGCGCAGAAATAACCTTGTTGAGTTCCAGAACTGATTTCTTTGTTGTTGCTAGCCAGCAAAATATGAGAGAGTATAATCATGCCACTTAAAACAGAAAATAACATACATACACACATTCACATGCACACTTGCATGCATGCACGCGCACGCACGCGCGCGCACACACACACACACACACACACACACACACACACACACACACACACACACACACACACACCTACGCAAGCATACATCCACATGTTGCCCATGCATGTGTTCGTGCGGCAGTACGATTACACAACAGTGGAAAATCGCAGAACAAGTTCAGACGAAAACAATGAGAAATACAAAATATAATACTAAAAACAATTGAAGTACCACCCCTAATTTTTGTATGCAATTTTTAAAAAGCTCTGATAAACCAGTTAATATTGATAATTGAATAAACTCTGCTGGATAAGCTTACCCGGTTCTCAAATAATACTCCTCGTGCATTTTTGTTATGTTAAAGTCGGTCAGCAGTTATCTACCGCGTCGCATCTGAGGCAAAAAAATCCCGAGAAATTATCGAACTTGTGTCGCTCCCAGATTTTGACACAGACACAGCAAGAAAAAAAAATGTGATGCACGTGAAAGCAAGGTCTTTTCTGAGCAGAATTGCAATCAGTTAGCACATTTGACGGGTATAAAAAGTCGCGAAATTTAGGAAGATTTAACCATGCCTGCGAGACAACGACTAAGCAACAACGACAGAGGAAGAGCGATAGCATGGTACCAAGAAGGTATTGGCTTGAGGGAGATTGGTCGACGGCTTGGAGTGAGTCACCCAGTCATTCTGAGGCTCAGAGACCGTTGGCTTAACACTGGAAGTGTTGAAGAACAGCAGGGACGTGGACGGACGAGAAGCACCTCCAGACAGCAGGATCGGTTAATTGTTATCGCTTGTCTGAGAGACCGTTCAGCCAGTGCCACAGTACTCCGAGACCAGCTACGACAAGCCAGCAACGTCAACGTCAGTACCCAGACAGTTCGGAACCGGCTCCACGACGCCAACTTGAGGTCAAGGTCCCCAGCAGTGAGATCAATACTGACCCCAGCGCATCGAGCTCATCGTCGGGCCTGGGCAGCATGTCATAGAAGGTGGACAAGAGCTGAATGGGCAACAGTACTCTTCACAGACGAGTCAAGGTTCACCCTCAGGTTCAACGATGGGCGGGTTCGCGTCTGGCGACGTCCTGGAGAACGCTACGTTAAAGATTGCTGGCCACTATCATCAGTTAAGTATATCAAACAACATCCAAATGCTGTTAAATCTACTTTTTTTTCAATTGAACCCCTGGCGAAAGTCCAAATTTTTACTGCACTGGCTTCTGTCATTTAAAAGTCGTTGGTGCATCTTAGTTTACCCCCCCCCCCCCCCCACACACACACACACACATACACACACACACTCCACCCGGCTGCACACCAAAAATTAATACGCCAAGTCCTTGCTTAAGGAGTCGAGTATTTACAGACAGGCACGATTACATTGTTTTGTCAGGAGATAAGGGCCGAAACACTTGCTTGATGGGGGCTTCTTTTCTGAGGACTCTCTGCTGCCACGCTCTCCACGAGTTTCTTTCTACTGATGCATGGGTAAACCATTGACTTCCGGGAATAGCCGGAGGACGTCCGAGAAAGACCGGAGGACACTGGGAAAGACCAGAACCAAGGGCTCTGTGGGTTGGCTCCCCACTTTGCCTTCAACATGTGGCTACTAAAAACAAAAGGAAAAGATGCTCACAGGATTCACCGAAAGGGGGAGAGAATGATGAATCTATCGGTGCTCAACCAATCACGACTGCAAATCCCAAACGGACTATGAACATGGACCAAATGGAATATCCATGTGTCTGTGGAAAGCGTTTCGCTACCACCCGTGGCATGAAGATCAACAGAACAAAGATGGGATGTGTGAAGACTCATCTGAATGAGCAGCAGCGCACCGCATCAGCAGATAAGACGTCGGAAGACCAAGGCCAGGATTTAAACCACAGTGCCAAGGACATCCACGCTGTTGGTTCGGATAAGGAATTTGCACAGGCCCTCGATGCCAGGCGCCTGAAACTCAACCTGCCACGAGCAAACGAAACTGAGGATTAGGAGAAACTGGATGCAAAAATCGTCCAAAGACTCGATGCACTGATAGGGAAAAGCACCCTGGAACACAAACTAGCCACATATGGGGACATTGTGTATGTCACATGTAGAGACGCCTATGGAGCAAAACTACCCAAAGAGAAAACACCTCCAAAGAAATCCAGACGCCAAGAAGAGATGGACAAGATCAGGATCCAAAAGAAAAACCTCAAGAAGCAAATGAAGACCGCACTGCCAGCTGAAAAACAAGGCTTGGAAAAACTCTGGAAAGACCTGAAAGCAAAACACAGCGCCCTCAGCAAAGTGGAATCTGCGAGGAAGAGGAAGAGCAAAAAGAAGACCCAAGAGTGCTTCTTCAGAGACCCCTTTCAGTTTACCAGAACACTGTTTGAGCAGCCGAAATCTGGGACCCTAAGTGTGGACAAAGGAGTTCTTGAGCAGCATCTGAGGAAAACATACTCTTGACTCACAGAGCAATGCACCACTCGACATTCAAGGTCTGATGTGGCCAACCAAACCTGAGGAACAGTTCAATGACAAGCCACCAACGTTGGCGGAAATCAAGAAGGTGGTCGACAAAGCCAGAGCCAAATCATCACCAGGGCCAAACGGAATACCTTACCAGCTGTACAAGAAATGTCCCAAGGTGCTGGAGTGGCTCCACAGGCTGCTGCGATCAGCTTGGAGAAACCAGAAGATCAGCAGTCAGTGGATGACGGCAGATGCTGTGTACATCCCCAAAGAGCAAAACTCAAGTGACATCAGCCAGTTCAGGCCAATATCACTACTGAACGTCGAAGGGAAAATCGTCTTCTCTGTCATGGCAGCAAGGCTGACCAAGTGCTTCATGGAAAACAAGTACTTGGATGTGTCAGTCCAGAAAGGTGGCATCCCAGGCGTGGCTGGCTGTGTAGAGCACGCCACAATGATCTGGGACGCAATCCAAAGTGCAAAAACAGAAAAGAGAGACCTGGACGTAGTGTGACTTGATCTGGCAAACGCATATGGATCTGTATCCCATGAGATGATACAGCTGGCTCTTGAGATGTACCATGTGCCAAAGAACATCCGCAACATGCTCAAGAAGTACTTCAATGGCTTCTCAATGCGGTTCTCCACCAAGGAGTACACAACAGATTGGATCAAGTTGGAAGTGGGCATTGCAATGGGCTGTGCAATTTCCCCAATACTGTTCGTGTTGCAATGGAAGTCATCTTGAAAGCAGCAACAAGCAACGCAAGACAAACAGACCTTGGCAATGGATACAAGATGCCCCCTCTCAAGGCCTTCATGGATGACACTACAGTGATTTCATCCAGAGAAGACGAGACACGTCATATGCTGGAGAGGTTGGACGACATAGTTGCTTTATCCAGAATGAAGTTCAAGCCAAAGAAATCACGGAGTCTCTCACTGAGGAAAGGAAAAGTGGCCGAATCTGTGGTCTTCAGTGTTGCCAACCAGGCCATTCCAACAGTCACAGAAGAGCCAGTCAAGAGCCTTGGAAAATGGTATGATGATACCCTGAAAGACACACAAAGAGCAAAAGAAACCAAACAGATGTCGGAAGAAGGCTTGGAGACCATTGACCAGTGTGGGCTCCCTGGCAAATACAAGGTCTGGTGTCTGCAGTTCATGCTGATACCAAAGCACCTATGGCCTCTGATGATATACGACATCTGCACCAGCATAGTGGAGGCAATGGAAGCCAAAGTCAACAAGTTCACAAGGAAATGGCTTGGTGTCCCACCTTGTCTGACTGACATAGCGCTGTACTGTCGCCAAGCAAAGCTGAAACTACCTTTGAAATCCATCCTGGAGGAATACAAAGCAGGGAAGATCAGACTTCAAAGCATGCTGGAGGACTCAGGAGGCAAGGTGGTGGAAGCAATCGAGCCCCAGCTGAAGACAGGCAGAAAATGGAAAGTTCATGACGCGATGGATTCTGCAAAAGAAAGTCTCAAGATCAGAGAAATAACAGGACACACAGAGACTAACAGACAAGGACTGGGGGTGACCAAAACTGAATGGTGGTCAAAGGCCAAAGGAAAAGCCAAAAGAGACATGATGATTCAGGAGATGAGAAAAGAAGAAGACCAAAAAAGACTCCAAAAAGCAGTCCAGCAGAGCCAGCAAGGGCAATGGACAACGTGGGAGAATGCACTCCAAAGAAGTCTCACTTGGAATGACATTTGGCACATGGCCGCTCTCAGGATCAGCTTCATTCTCAGATCTGCATATGACCTTCTGCCCTCAAATGCAAACCTGGTGAAGTGGGGAAAAACAGACGATCCTGCATGCCCCCTCTGCCATGAAAAACAAACAGTGGAGCATGTCCTAAGCTCATGTAAAGTAGCTCTGGCTCAAGGAAGGTACACATGGAGGCACAACCAAGTGCTCAAAGAGATTGTACAAGCAGTCTGGGCTAGTACCAACACCACAAAAGGGAAAATCAGGACTCCAAAAGCACCCGCAACATTCTTCACGGCAGGAGGTAGCAAATCATGGCCAAGAACAACAGTGCCACTGGAAACATGCAGGCAGAGTCTGCTGGATGGGGCAGATGACTGGGAGTGCACTGCAGACCTCCCAGAATGGAAGAGTCAACCAGAGATCATCAGCAAGAGTGGCATGAGACCAGACATAGTAGTCCACTCTCAGTCAACCAAGCAGCTGATCATGATCGAGCTCACGGTGCCATATGAGTACAGAATGGAGGCAGCTCAAATCTACAAGACTGAAAAGTATGCTGATCTGGCAAGCAGCCTGAGGAGAGAAGGCTATCAGGTCAAAGTCCTCACTGCAGAAATTGGAGCTAGGGGGTTTGTAGGAACGTCTGCATACAGCCTCATGAAACAGCTCTCAGTTGCAGAGAGGGATAAAACCAGAGCCCTGAAAGCAATGGCAGAAGCGGCAGAGAGGTGTTCAAGCTGGATCTGGTCAAGGAGGAACAAAAGTGAACTTCATAAGGCTTAAAATTCCCTACAAATATCAGGTGCCCCAGTGGCTCAGTGGTTGGAGTGCGAGTCATTAAGTGGAAAATGAGCATGTCCAGAGGGTCATGGGTTCGAATCCCAGCCATGGCTCGTCCCAAGATGGGAAAAAAAGGGGCAGCAGAGGGAGAACCGGGTGTGGCCTAACCCCCTAGAGTGTCAGGAGATAAGGGCCGAAACACTTGCTTGAAGGGGGCTTCTCTTCTGAGGACTCTCTGCTGTCACGCTCTCCACGAGTTTCTTTCTAATTTTGACAATTTTTATTGTGTCTGAAAGTTGACTTACCTTCTATTCTTTCATGTGCTCATCCAGGTACATGGCAGGTGGTTATAAATAGACAGATCAAAATGAAAGGAATGGGACTGCTCGGGAGGAACCAGCTGGCGCAAAGATAGGCTAACGTCTGAGTGAGAAGCCCTGAAATGTGACGTCAGCCAAGGGGGAGGCTATGCACTTGAATAGTGTGAATGATGTCATTGGTGGAGATCCCCCCAAACAAGTGAAATAGTTGACATGGGGGGCGGGGGGGGGGGATTCTTTTGATCAATTATCCGTTTAATATCAAATGCTGGCTCTAAGTTATGGTATGCCTTAAAATTCGTACATGGATTGTGTAGTGATTTAGAGCCAAACCCTCATTGTGGGTGTGGCCACCTGTTTTACCCCAGAAGTGTATTTGTCAGTAAAACGATGAGCGGTATTTTCTCTAGAAAGTATGAACACAATTCCTACTGTGAAAGCGGGAGGGAGAGGGGGTGGGGAGACTTGCGTTTCGTTTGCACCTGCCACCAGGCTGGACACGCTTCTTCTCCATAGCAACCACCTGATCTTGCATTAACTACGGTTAAAACATGTCTTCTTTCAAATACGAATCACTCTGAAAAACCTGGTTCATCACCCTACTTTTAGCACAGGCTCATGCTCCCTCGCCGGTGTTTCCCGATGTTTCAGAGCATGTTGTCGAAGCAACACACTGCCTGACGTCATTTCGCACGCGCGCGGAAGTTCGAAAGAGTTGCCGCTCTTTGGTGGATACCTCCGTTCATGGCTACACGCCGCAAGAGCAATCACCGCTCAAGAATTTCCCGTCTTCAGAATTTGTTTTCGGCGTATTTTGTTTTCGTTCGTCGTATTCCGTCGTCTTTGCTTCTGTTGTTTTATCTTCATTTTATGTGCGTTTACACACACACACACACACACACACACACACACACACACACACACACACACACACAATATATATAAATATATATATATATATATATATATATATATACTGCTGTATTAAAAGCAAGTTAAAATCAAGCTTAAAACCTACAGATCTGTTTCGCGCTGTCAGTGCGGTCGTCAGGGTGTAGTCTTCACCCTGACGACCGCACTGACAGCGCGAAACAGATCTGTAGGTTTTAAGCTTGATTTTAACTTGCTTTTAATACAGCAAATGCCGCTCCCACTCTGGTCGAGCACTCTTTTTAAAATAACGCTGATCCTCAGTACTACCCTCTATATATATATATATATATATATATATATATATATATATATATATATATAATACTGTTCAAAAAAAGTTAAGGACCAACATTGAGAATGCACAAAAACTTTTAAAAATTCACAAAAATTCAATTGTACCGCCTTTGTGGTCCAAACAAATTGAACCACACGCACAAATTGATAGTGAATGCGGCAACTGCAATTTTGTGGCACACATTTCTTACGCGCCTTGAAAAACACGTGTCGCGACTTGTCATTTTTGGAACAAATTGGGGTGAATTTCTGATGTGTTCAGGATCCGAGGAGCATGTGCTGAATCAAAATCATGTGAAGCACGAGCTAAATCAGGCTGTAGGTCATAAAGTATGCTCAACCAAATGTCTTTAAAAGCCACTGTGCTGGCGAAAAATGCAATGCAACAGCATGCCTCCACGTCGAAGACTGAACGAGCTGGATCGAGGAAGAGCAATAGGATGGCTCCAAGAAGGAGTTGCAGTCCGGGAAGTGGCACAGAGACTTGGGGTATCACACTCTGTTGTTATCAGACTCAGACAACGCTTTCAAGACACAGGAAGAGTGCAAGAACGACCACGCTCTGGTCGACCCAGAATAACAACACCACGAGAGGACCGATACATTGAAAGGCAGGCCACACAAGAAAGAACAGCAAGTGCAAACAACATAGACGTCGCCTTAGAGATGCCATTAACACTGTTGTCAGTGATCAGACCATACGAAACCGCCTACACGCCGCTAACCTCCGTGCTCGACGACCAGCCATAAGACCTTGTTTGACTGATGCCCACAGAGCAGCACGCCGAGTATGGTGCACGCAGCACGTGAGATGGACACATGAACAGTGGGCTAACGTGATGTTTACAGACGAGTCGCGGTTCTGCCTGGATCCCACCGATAGACGGAACAGGGTCTGGAGACGCCGTGGGGAGCGTTTTGCAGAAGCTCTCCTGGAAAGGAACCGCTATGGTGGGGGATCCGTTATGATTTGGGGCGGCATAAGCACACGCTACAGAACGGTTCTCTACAATGTGGCAGGGAACTTGAATGGTGTTCGCTACCAAACAGAGATTTTGCAACCCCTGGTGCTGCCAGCCCTTCAACAGCTTGGACCTCAGGCAGTTTTTCAAGAGGACAATGCACGGCCCCATCGCACCAGAGCAGTAAACACGTTTCTCCAAGCTGCTGGTGTCAACAGAATGCAGTGGCCCGCAAACAGCCCAGACCTGAACCCCATCGAACATCTTTGGGATGAGCTGGGCCGGAGACTGCAGCAGCGTCGTCCTCCTCCTGCTAACCTGGGTCAGCTGTTTGAGTCACTCCAGCAGGAGTGGGCTGCTGTCCCCCAGGCCTTTCTGCGCACACTGGTGAACTCCATGTGACAACGCTGCCTTGAATGCCTTGCCAATAACGGGGGACACACACGTTATTAACCATGACTTTGAACAAACACTCCTCCTGTGACTTTCAAATTTGGGGGTGGGGGTGTTTGTACTGCGCTCGATTCCAGTTCGTTGATTCCTCGGACTTGTCATTGTCTTTACACACTTTTCACATATTCAATAAATTCATGTTACACTTGGAGATTGATCACTTCCCAATTTTCTTTTTTATGTCAGTGAAATGTTGGTCCTTAACTTTTTTTGAACAGTATATATATATGTGGTGTGTGTGTGTGTGTGTGTGTGTGTGTGTGTGTGCGGGGCGCGCGCGTGCACTGTGTTTGAAAGTATGTGTGGATGTGTTGGGGAGGAGAGGACGTTGTCCATTGTAAATTTG
>JAMYXO010000883.1:0-2500 GCA_033310375.1 Conus canariensis
CCGCAAAAGGTAAAGCAGGTATGGGGAATGGAATAAGTCATTCAGCAGTGTAAACAAGTATTTGTAAACGCTTTGCGTTCAACAAAGTATTGAGGTTGATTTCACAATTGATTTCAACCATTGTTGTTGGTTTGATGACTACAAATTTAATTGTGACAGGGTTTGATATGGTCTGCATGAAATGAGGTTTGAAGGGAACCTTAATCGGCTTTCTTGCTTGCGTTTACAGGGCATGGCATCGAATGCACAAAGGTTGTTGTGACTGTGAAACTCTTAGGTATCTTACAAGAGTTCTCTTCATAGTAATTGTTTTAATCGGATAAGTGGCTTGTGAGCGTTACACACACACACACACACACACACACACACACACACACACACACACACACACACACACACAATTCAAACACACATTCACACGTGCGCGCGCACACGCACACGCACACACACACACGCACACACACACACACACACACACACACATAATTATTCAAACACACATTCACACGTGCGCGCGCACACGCACACACACGCACACACACAACACACACACACCCGCGCGCGCGCGCGCACGAATACACCAAGACAAAAACGGATGGACGGACACACACACACACACACACACACACACACACACCACACACACACACCACACACACACAGATAGCGACGGAAGGACAGAGATAGAGACAGACAGACAGTGACAGATGGGGAAAAAGAGAGAGACAGACCGACGAACAGATTGACGGAAGGACGGGGTAGCGGGAGGGAAGCGAAAGAGAGAGGGACAGACTGATAGCGATTGAAGGACAGACAGACAGACAGACGAAAGGATTGACTGACTGACGGACGGACGGGGTAGGGGGAGGGAAGCGAGAGAGAGAGAGAGGGGGGACAGACAGACTGATAGGGATGGACGGACAGACCGACGAAAGGATTGACTGACTGACGGACGGACGAGGAGGAGAGAGAGAGAGAGAGAGAGAGAGAGAGAGAGAGAGAGAGAGAGAAGAGAGAGGAGAGATTCTATTTCAGCCCCGTCAGGGCCTTTTCCTCACTTATTCTCACGATCCGTCTTCAAACCGACTTCCTGCCCTTCGAGACAAGTTTCAACAATCAACCCCCTTGGTGGACGTCCGCCCGAACCCTCAGCACCGGGATCATCTCCCATGCCTTCAAACGGTGGCTCCAAGCGCCTTCCCTCCAGAATGTTCCTCCCTTTTTCGATTTTAGACTGGGGTCAACAGAGGGTGCCATCTCCTTGGTTCTAGACAAAAGTGATCCTCCGACCACCAAAGAATGTCCTAGGCCACAGGTGCTAAAACAAAGCAAACAAATCCGCTACAGGTAACAGGGCCAATGAAGTAGTCAGATGGTATTTAATACGACTAAAGACTCATGGATACATTGTTACTAGGACTATGAAAGTTAATGTTATCGTCCAATAAAGGGCGGTGGGTGGGGTGGGGGGGTTCGGGACGCCACTCTAACGGGGCCAATGGCGCAGTCAGATGGTATTGAACACGCCTAATGACTCGTGAATGCCCTGTTACGTGGATGAAAAAAAAAGTACTTAGCAAATGAAGAGGGGGGGGGGGGGGGGGGGGGACTCCACTGACAAGACCAATGACGCAGTCACTGATTGATACGCCTATGACGGAATGCCCTGTACGTGATAAAAATGTACTTACATAAGAAGGAAACAAAAACCTCCACCAACCGCCAGCGCATCAGATGGTATTAAATCGCTAATGACTCGTGAATGCCCTGTTACGAGGATAAAAAAAATGTACTTAGCAAATGAAGAAGGGGGAAAAAAACCTCCACAGCTAACACGGCCAATGGCGCAGTCAGATGGTATTAAATACGCCTAATGACTCGTGAATGCCCTGTTACGGGATAAAAAAAATGTACTTAGCAAATGAAGAAGGGGGAAAAAAACTCCACAGCTAACACGGCCAATGGCGCAGTCAGATGGTATTAAATACGCCTAATGACTCGTGAATGCCCTGTTACGTGGTTTAAAAAATGTTTTTAGCAAATGAAGACGGGGGAAAAAACTCCCACAGCTAACACGGCCAATGGCGCAGTCAGATGGTATTAAATACGCCTAATGACTCGTGAATGCCCTGTTACGTGGACTTAAAAAGTTTTACAATAATGGGGAAATCCAAGCTAACGGCCAATGCGCAGTCAGATGTATTAATACGCCTAATGACTCGTGAATGCCTGTTACTGGATTAAAACATTAGCATAATAACGGGTAACCATAGCTAACGGGCCAATGGCGCAGTCAGATGGTATTAAATACGCCTAATGACTCGTGAATGCTCTGTTACGTGGACTTAAAACAGGTTAATTTCATCAATTAATTCAGGGTTTTAAAACCATTAGCTAACGGGGCCAATGGCGGCAGTCAGATGGTATTAAATACGCCTAATGACTCGTGAATACCCTGTTATGTAAACTGAAAAAAAAGTTGATTAATCATCGTAATAAA
>JAMYXO010000883.1:7500-17500 GCA_033310375.1 Conus canariensis
CTTGGCCAATAGAAAATGTTTTGATCCATGCAAGTTTTGAGTCTTGGTCTCAATATTAACAAGTTGGGTTTTTTTTTTCATATATAGGCTTCCGGCCCTGATATGGTTTACGTCTGATCCACTCAAAATATATCAATGTAGATAGATACCGCTTATAACTCTTTATATAATTATATCCCCCTTTTCCCCTGCCCCCACTCACGTAGGATTTTCTGGTGCTCGCCACAACTTTTTTTTTTAACTTACTTTCTTGTGCTTCTCATTTGCGTTCTTTCACACCAGGATATTGTACTTTGCAGTCCAGTTTTCCCTCCACTCCCTACTTTTTCAGGTTGACTCCTTGATGTTCTCCAGAGACCTTTCACTTTATCGTATAAACATGCCGTGGACATGCTGAGAGTTCACTCCTTGATGTTCTCAGAGACCTTTCACTGTATCGTATAAACATGCCGTGGACATGCTGAGAGTTCACTCCTTGATGTTCTCCAGAGACCTTTCACTGTATCGTATAAACATGCCGTGGACATGCTGAGAGTTCACTCCTTGATGTTCTCCAGAGACCTTTCACTGTATCGTATAAACATGCCGTGGACATGCTGAGAGTTCACTCCTTGATGATCTCCACAGAACTTCCACTTTATCGTATAAACATGCCGTGGACATGCTGAGAGTTCACTCCTTGATGATCTCCACAGAACTTCCACTTTATCGTATAAACATGCTGTGGACATGCTGAGAGGATTGGACGCACACCATCTCCAGTCTCCATCTCCGTCCGGTGGTTCTTGCTTCTCCACTGCAGTTGCCTTCTTTAAATATTTCATGGATTTGAACCCGAGGCCCTTCAGTTCCCCCCCCTCCCCTACTTTCATTCTTTAGCCCTTCCATTACTGTTGATACCCCTGTTATACATTGTTATTCATCGATGTTTCCGTATTCCCCATTCCTTATGTCATATTGGGTCTTTTCCCACTAAACCTCCAACCTTTTTGAAGTCCTGCAGCCCCCCGCCTTCCCTTTCATTCTTCTCTGCAACAAACAGTTCCTTTTACACAGTGCTAACCTATTCTTCTGCATTGCTGCGAACTTACGATGCAGTCATTTCCATTGTTACCCTGTACTTTTCTTTCGGGTGTGTTGAACACTAGGATGGACGTACCATTTACAACTCCATCCAGTTCTCCCTTTCCTGTCCCGCGCGTTGTTTAACATTCTTATGTTTTTCTCCCATCCATCGTTCATGCTCTAAAACTCCTTTCCTCCTCCAGAGTATCATTCATCAGTTTCATGATAATCATTTTTATCTTCTCCTCACATCCATTGATCTTCGTTCTGTACTGTGCAGAAAAAGAAACGCATATTTTTTCGCTGAAAATATTAAGGAAAATTTGACAGAAACATGCCCCGTATAGCAGGGAACTCTGTCCAGTGTGAATAGTCAGGCATAATGAATAGACATAACATTAGATTGATGTCTTATTTCTTCTGTGGTTGTAATATTTTAAATGCTAAATGACGCATGAAATGACTGAGATGAAAATATGCGTTTCTTTTTGTGCACAGTATACTTTTCTTCACTTGTCCATCATGCATCCTTCTCACGTCCCCAGTTCCCGTTCCGTTTATCAATTACCATCCCCATGTTGGGAATCCGAAATTGTGCACAACATTCGGAAAAAAAAAAAAATTAAATTCCGAGTGTATCCTATTAAATTAAAAACATTGTTGCCATGAGATCTTTCGATAAAGCACAAGGAATGCATTCTCGGAGAACAATATATTATTGTCGAGCCGTCTTTTCTGATAATCAAAAGTTTCAGACAGAAAGATCAGACCATATCTGTTAATCAAAGACCAAATTCATATATCACATACAAGGGATTTAAAGAACATTTGACGTCTTTCTTTTCGTTTAAAAGTAATGTTGGTCTTTTATTTGTTGTCAAAAATAAATGCTGGAAGATCGTTTTAAAAAGCCTGTGGGAAGAAGAAGAAAAAAAAGTATACATAGGAAAAGTAGATTGTCTATTTTTTCCAAATGTGTGTGTGTGTGTGTGTGTGTGTGTGTGTGTGTGTGTGTGTGTGTGTGTGTGTGTGTGTGTGTGTGTGTGTGTGGGTGGGGTGGGGTGGGGGGGTGGAAGAGAGCGAGTGTGTGTGTGAGTGTGATTGTACAGGGTTCCTGAGGAAGCCTTTTGACAGGCAAAAGGTTGACAAATAAAAATTGAACTGCTTGGGCGGTGTGACTCATATTGTCATCACTATTATACATAGTTGTGAACATCCAACAAAGAACTATATAAACCACGTTGAATTCCACAATATATATATATATATATATTATATATATATTTATAATTATATTAAATAAAAAAGAGTCATATAACATATCCAACGTTGAATATTCCACATTATATATATAATTAATAGATATAATATATATATATATATATATATCGTGTGAGTGATACGAACGTCTTGCGTGCGCGCGCATGGTTGAATATGTATATGTGTGCCTGCGCACGTGCGTATGGTTGTATATGTGCGCGGGCGCGCGTGTGTGTGCGTGCGTGCGTATGTTTATGTGTACGCGCGCAGTGTGTGTCTGTGTGCTGTGTGGCGTGGTTGTTTATGTATATATTAGTGCGTTTGCGCGCGCATAGTTGTATATATCCATGTATGCGTGCGCACGCGAGCGAGCGCTTCCGCTTGTAGGTATATATATGCGTGCGCGCCTGTGTGTGTGTTTGCGTGTCCACGCGTCTTGGTTCGCGCGCGCGCGCGCGTTGTGTGTGTTGTGTGTGTGCGGGGATGGGGGGCAAGGAGGTGGTGCATGAATCAGCATTTTGGCGCATCCATGTAAATTGGTGTGTTTGTGGAGCGACAGTACAGGGGAAAAGATGGGGATGGAGAGGTGTAGAAGGAAGGGGGCGGGGACAGTATGTGTTTGTGATTTCTCAAATGAAATAAGTTTCTGTTGCTTTAAAGAATTGTACTGTTCTTGAATGACTTTACCAAACATGGCTTAACCACATGATTTTCTTGCAGTTTTTTTTTTTTTTTTTCTTCTCTCTTCACAATGCTGGGAATAAGGCTTAACTAGGTGTTAGTCGCGGTGTTCTCTCTCTTCTCTCTCTCTCTCTCTCTCTCTCTCTCTCTCTCTCTCTCTCTCTCTCTCTCTCTCTCTCTCTCCTCTCTCTCTCTCCCTCCTTCTCCCCCTTCCCCTCTCTCTCTCTCTTTCTCTCTCTTTCTCTCTGTACTTTTACCCTTTTCTCTTGTGTTTGCTATTCGTCTTCATTGATTCTTTGTTTTATGGCATTGACTTGAAGGTCATATAGCCTGCTTTTACTGTTTTGTATTTGTTATAGAACTATATTGCCGTGTTTATCGTTAAAAGCTTACAATAACAAAGAACTTGAAAAACTGCTCTAAAATCAGAAAATTAGTAGAATAAACGAAGATGTATGGCGCAATCTTTTAATCTGGTGAATCTGGATGTGTAAGAGTCGGAAAATCTAGTCATCATGTCAGAATATTCATGCCGTTCAATGTGTCATTATTACTTCTGTTGTGTGTGCTACTCCTGCTTTTGACCTACCTAAGGTACCATCAAAAGAAATGATATGTATAATATTCATAGATATTTCCATCTCCTTATGACCTACCTAAGGTACCATCAAAGAAATGCATATGTATAATATTCATAGATATTTCCATCCTTATGACCTACCTAAGGTACCATCAAAAGAAATGCATATGGTATAATATTCATAGGATATTTCCATCTCCTTATGACCTACCTAAGGTACCATCAAAAGAAATGCATATGGTATAATATTCATACGATATTTCCATCTCCTTATGATCCTACCTAAGTAAATCAAAAGTCAAATGCATATGGTATAATATTCATACGAATTTCCATCCAGACAAATGCAAATCAAGACATGAAGGAATCAATTATGCACAAAATATTTATGAACTGAAGCATACATTAAACATGTACATGGAACGATATGGGCTTGCATGTTCCGGAGAGAAAACGCTAATAACGAATTTCTAACGGTGAGAATACGACATTATTGCTACAACAAGTATTGGATGACAAAACTTTACGACATTCACCAGACGAAGTTTTGGGATACTCACTTGACTAGTTAAATCACTGGCAGTTTCATACTGAGAAATTGATAGTGACGGCAAGGAAAAGGTCAATAGTTATTTACAGCAATTGATGCTTAACTATGGGATCAAGATACAAACAACAACAATAAACCTCCGTCCCCGCAGTTACCAGCCTCGTCAGATCAAAATTATTTATGAATTAAAAGTTCGTTTATCAGTCCTGCACAGCTTATTTGATGAAATACAATCTACAGACAGTAGAGCTGTCGAATTGGCTCTTGGCAATCCGGTACATACAAATACATTGAATTCATACCATGAAGCTGGCTAACTGTTTCTTTCAGAATAACATAAATTGTCAAAAGCTAATTGTTTTTATTTGAAGTCTTTATCTGTAAGTTCAAAAACACATGTATTCGTAGACTCTGGCAACGAAATATCTGAAGAAGACCTAGACACACGGCTGTCTCTCTCCAGCCAGTTAGAAATATACAAGTAAACTTTACAAAAAATGCAATTTTGTTATTTCATCTGTTTCATTAGGTCCAACAGTACCTGTCATGCCTCACTGAGAGAACCGACTTTTCAAATTTGATAATGATTATTATTGCACTGACGACAGGCGAAAACATGAACATTTTCTCTTCTGAGAAAGTTGATAACGTAAACATTTTATTTTCTGAGACTCGAGAACATATTAAAGCCGTGTATCCAAATCATTAAAAAAAAAAAAACGTTAACAGATGACTCAATCCTGTAATCTCGCACACGTTCTGGATTTGAAAAATCATTTTAAAATACAAGAATGATTTTGTCTTGGTATCACTAATATTCAACTTCTTTTTCCTAGGCCATGTGAAGTCACTGGGGCATCGCACTGAAGAACTGTTGACCAGATTTCTCCAATGTTGTCGATTGTGCTTCGAGGCCTTAGGCTGTGCAGACGGTTTCACTGTTCATTCTGCAATGTTGTTAGTCCATTTTTTCTGTCTTCTCTTTGGTCTCTCTCCTTCAACACTTTCCTGGACGAATTAATTTAGCGGGGCCGTTGGATCATCATGACAATGCCGAACCAGTTTTTTTGCTTTGCTGGTGTTAGCAAATCTTCGTATGGCGCGATGTGTTGTTTGATGGTCTGGCGCACTTATTCAATGGTGATATGATCAGTATATCTGATGTATAGTATCTTGCAATGACATCCATTTCTATGACTGGGTTCTTTCTTCCAGGTCCATGTCGCGTCTGTATATAGGCATATGTAGTGTGACAGATTTTGTTGCAGATGGCAGTTTATGTACCAGTTATTGCCTTTCCACCATATTCAGGAGTTCTGCAGAGCTTTTGTAAAAGTTTGTAGCTTTGCTACGTTTCAGCGACATTTCCTGCTATTATAACTTCCTCGACAGAGTGTTGGAAAATCATCTCCATTCGATGAATTCTGAACTGTTAGCATACTTCGATCTCTTTCGCTCTGTTTTTCTTTTTTCTTTCTTAAAGAGCTCAAAGCAAAGTTCCTCTATCTTCTTATGATGTTTTCTTTCTGTATGAGACGGTTAACGTCTTCATCTGAGTGGTGTTGAGTTTAATTTGCGTTGGTCAATTTTTCACAGATTTAAAGGCTTTTTGCGTCATTGTTATCCAGGTGTTTCTCAGAGTTGTCACGCTCTCATTTTCATCCCGTCCAACATTCACCGTTAGTATGCTCTTCTCTCCTCATTCCGTCTGTCATTCATTTTCATCACAGTTCCGCTCATTCCTCCTCATCATTCATTCACAATTGCGTTCTCCTTTTCTGTCGCGTCTGCCATTCACAATCAACGTTTCTCCTACTCTCATTCCGCCCTACAATTGTCAAAGTTCTGCCGGTAACCATTCATCAGTCTCGAGGTCGCTCAATCCGTCATCAGTCTCACGATCTTTTCTGTTTGTCCCAAGCCCATCATTTATTTATCGTTCTGGCGTTCTCTTCTTCCCCTCTGATCCATCATTGATTCTTTTCTAGTCGTTGTTGTCTTCTCCTCTCGACCGTCATTGTTCATGACCACGTTGTCCACTTTTTCTCCAGTCTGCCGTTCTTCGGTTTTATGTTTTGCACATCCGTTCCTGTCTGTCATTCATCCTCACGTTCTGCACATGCCATCTCGTCTATCATTCCTCATTCTTGGTCTTCCTGTTCGTTCATTCACCACCTCCCCCCTCTCTCTCTCAGTCTCTCTTTGTCTGCTGTCTGTCCTGTCGTCTGTCTGTCTGTCTGTCTCGCTCCGTCTCTCTCCTCTCTCTCCCCGAGAGAGAGAAGAGAGAAGAGAGAAAAGAGCGAGGTTCAGAGAGAGAGAGAGACGGAGAGGAGAGAGAGAGAAGACGAGAGGGGCAACCCAAGGACAAAGACAGAGATATACATGGCTAAAGGAGAAAAACCATGAGAGAGAAGGAGGGCGGGAAAGAGGGGGAGAGATGAGTGAGTGAAACAAATGATGGAAAAATATATCAAGAATATTTAAAAATCAGTTATATATTTTTTCACGTATCATTTCACTATTTTTTTTATTCAGTTGATTGCTTTCTTCTTATTTTGTATGATTTATGCCTTTTTTAGTTACTTCATTTACATTTTTTTTCTTGTAATCAGTTTATCTGAACAGAATTTCATCAAATATTACATGGATACACGCTATGCATCAAGCGAACAGCGGAGCGGCGCCGCAGAGTACACCCACACACACACACAACACACAACACACAACAAACACAACTAACACACAAAACACTCACACACAACAATACAATCACACACACACACCACACACACACCACCAGACACACACACACACACACACACACACACACCACACACACACACAAAAAACACACAAGCAACGTAGCGCGCGCGCGCGCGTATCCTTGTTGGAATTAACTGGACCACACTTTGAGCCGGTCGAGGTGTACACTTTCTTTTCCAAGAAATTTGAAACTGTCGATTTTAACTGACCGTGTGTGTGTGTGTGTGTGTGTGTGTGTGTGGTTGTGTGTGTGTGTGTGGTGTGTGTGTGAGTATTGTTGGTGCGTGCGTCGTGTGTATGTGTGATGCTGTTACTAAGATTACATTAACAATAATGTCAGATGAGCATTTACATTCAAACATAAAATGAATATCACTTATAAGTATTCGACCTGTATTTGGGCACACGCACGCGCGCGGCACACAAACACCACACACACACACACAACACACACACACACAACAACAACACATACAACTGATCGCGCAGCACGAACGTAATCACGAACACTACAAAGGCGCGTGGCTCGCGCTCGCGCAGGCAGGCAGACGACGGGGACACGCGACGCGCGGCGCGCACACACACGCACGCACGCACAGCACACACACACACACACCACACACACACACACACAACACACACACACCCAACCACAAGTAAACACGCACGCAAATGCGCCGTCGTCCCACGGAGGCAGCCGTAGCAAGCGCGCGCGTCCGCAGCACGACACACAACTACACAACCCACATACAACAGGCCGCAGCGCGCGCGCCACACACACACACTACACTCACCATCACAACCAGCACATCCACGATACACATCACACTACATTCCTCCACACACACACACACACATCACACACACACACTAACACACACACACACACACCACACACACTCACACACACACACACCACATCACCCCCACCCACGCACTCACCACTTCACCAGCACACACGTGCGCGCCACGCACTCACGCACGCACACACACAGCAACACACACACCCCACACACACCCACACACACACACACACACCACACACACACACACTACGACCTATCATTAGTCAATAATGAACCTCTTATGATATCTCAATTTCTAAAATACAAACATAGAGAGAAGAAGAGAAGAGAGAGAGAGGAGAGAGGGAGAGGAGCATTTGTTCCTTCATTCATCTGTTATTTTATGTATCTACTTTGGTAGTTACTTAGTGAATAACTGATTCATTATTTGATTACTGCATATATTTCTCAATTTATTTATTTATTCATTTATTTACCCCGAAGCAATGTTTTGCGGCGTATATGCCTTATGATGTGGTAATCACAGTATTACCAATGGAAAGTTTTAGGGTTTCCGCTTCTACATCTACAATTTATATGTGTTACATTGAAATTAATGCCACACAGAGTTTGCAAAAACAGGTTTATTGTTCTCCCCCCCCCCCCCCCCCCCCCCCCCCCACCCAACTCACCGCCTATTCCCCGCAATGTTTTTAGACGAGTTTGTTTTACATTCGTTTATGCTCTTGTCATTCTTTGGTACCCTGGTCGTTAATTTTCTCTTTCGTTTTTAAAAAATTTGTCTTCCTTCCTTTTCTTTTGTACACTCGTTTGCTTGTTCGTTCGTTCATTGTTTTCTTCGCGCGTTTGTTGGGTCGATCGATCGGTCGCTCGTTCTGTCATTCATTCATTCAGTTGATCAGTTGATCGTTCAGTCATTAGTTCGTAAGTTTGTTCGGTCTTGGCGCTGATTCAGTCATCCATTCGTTCAGTCGGTCAATTGATCGTTCAGACAGTCATTCGTTCAGTCGGTCGTTCAGTCATTCGTTCGTACATTCGTTCGATCGATCGCTCATTCCGTCATTCATTCGCTCAGTCGGTCATTTGTCATGCATTCGTTCGGCCGTTCATTCATTCATTCGTTTAGTCCGTCCTTCAGTCATTCGTTCAGTCAGTCAGTCGGTCGCACAGCCATTCATTTTTTCAATCGGTCAGTTGGTCGTTCAGACATTCACTCTTTCAGTCGGTCGATCAAATTAATTCTTCAGTCGGACAGCCGATTGTTCATTTATTCATTCTGTCTGTCGATCATTCAGTCATTCATTCGGTCATACGGTCGTTCAGTCATTCATTCGTCCAGTCGGTTGTCTAGTCACTCATTCAGTCGGTCAGTCGGCCGTTCAGTCATTCATTCGTTCAGTCGGTCAGGCGATCGTTCATTCATTCGGTCAGTCGGTCGTTCAGTCATTCGTTCAGTCGGTCATCGAGTCATTCACTCATTCAGACCGTCAGTCGTTAACGCATTTATTCATTCGTTCAGTGGGTCCTTCAGTCATTCATTCGTTCAGTCAGTCAGTTGATCATCCATTCGTTCAGACGGTCGGTCAGTCGGCGTTCAATCACCCATTCGTTAATTCGGTCAATCGGTCCGTTCAGTCATTCATTCGGTCAGTCGGCCGTTCAATCACCCATTCGTTAATTCGGTCAATCGGTCCGTTCAGTCATCCCATCCTTCAGTCGGTCAATCGGTCCCCCCATTCATTCTCGTTTTGTCGGTCGTCGATTTATGTATTCGGTCAGTCGGTCGTTCAATCATTCACTTGTTTAATCGGTCGTTCGCTCATTCATTTGTTCAGTCCGCCAATCAGTCATTCGGTCAGTCGGCCGTTCATTCGTTCTTTCCTTTAGTCGGTCGATCAGACATTCATTTGTTCAGTCGGACAGTCGATTGTTCATTCATTCATTCGGTCAGTCGACCATTCAGTCATTTATTCGGTCTGTCGGACGTTTATTCATTCATTGATTCAGTCGGTCGTCAAGTCATTCACTCATTCACTCAGTCAGTCGGCCGTTCAGTCACTCATTTGTTCGTCGGTCAGTCGATCGTTCATTCATTCATTCGATCAGCCGGTCGTTCATTTATTCATTCGATCAGTCGGTCGTTCATCCATATATTCGTTCAGTCGGTCGTTCAGTCATTCAATCGTTCAGTCCGTCAGTTGATTGTTCAATCATTCATTTTTGCAGTCGATCAATCGGTCGTTTGGTCATTCATTTGGTCAATCGGTCGTTCAGGCATTCAGTCGGTCAGTCGGT
>JAMYXO010000883.1:35000-36350 GCA_033310375.1 Conus canariensis
GGTGCGGCCTCCTTAGGAGCCGCGTAAACTTGCCTATGTGCGTGTTTCCGTTGTGTTTCATTCGTGGTATGTGTGTTTGTCGCTGCCGCCTGATCCACGCGCGTTTGTGTTATGGTATGTGCGCGAGTTTTTGTTTCGGATTGCGTTCAGCGTGGTTATGCGCGTGCGCTCGCGCGTGTTTGTGTGTGCGTGCGCAGGTGTGCTGCGGCGTGCATCTGTGTGTGCCTCCGTAGGAGCAGTGCGGACTTGCATGCGTTTTCTGTGCCTGTTTCCGGGTGGGCCATACAGCGTGCGTGTGTATGTGGCTTGGGCTGCCGGCCTGCCTGAACGGACGCGCGTTGGGTACGAGTATTGCCCGAGTATGTTATTGTTCGGTGCTTTCATGCGGGGGATGCGCGCGCGCGCATGGGGTACCGTGTGTGTAGGTGGGGCGGCGGGTATGTGTGTGTGCTGCGTGGTGCTCTTGTGCGTGCTCCGTAGGAGCACGGGGGCACTTGCGTGCGTGTTTCTGTCCTGTTTTCGTGTGGGTGGATTTGCGTGAGTGTGTCGTCTGCCTGCCTGCCTTCGCACGCGCGTTTGTGTGTATGGTAGTGCGCCAGTATGTGTGTGTTTGTGATTCTTTATGCGTGGTGTGTATGCAGCGCGCGCACGGGTGTGTGTGTAAGCTCAGCACGCTTTTGTGCGTGTCATGTGGTTTTGGCGCATATTGCGAGTGGTTCGCCGAGCCGCGCACGCTTGTGTGTGCGTGTTGTGTGCGTTTGTGGGCATCGGCGGCGTACAGAGTGCGGCGTGCAGGCGTGTGTTTTTGCTGCGGCGGGGCCCCCATGTGCGTGTCCCTACCGCTCGCAAGCGCGAGGCGCAAGCACGTTTGTGTGTATGATGCGTCGCGAGTATGTTCGTGGGTTCGCGATTGCGCTCCGTGCCATGCGCGCGCGTGGGGGGTAGGTTGTAAGCGTGAGCGACGTGCAGATGCGTGTTTGAGCGGGTTGTGCGAGTGGGTAACAAGCACGCTTTGTGTGTGTGTGGTGTGGTGTGTTTTGGTGGTGTGGTGTGTGGGTGTGTTGGTGTGCGTGCGTGCTGTTGGGGTGCGGCGGGCAGACGTGGTGTGCGTGCGGCGCATCCGCCGCGGGTGGGGGGGTTTGCACGTGTGTGCTCCGGCGCGACCTGTGGGGCAGGTCGCACTTGCGCGTTTTCGTGTGCATGCGTGGGGCCCCGCGCGCATGTGGTGTGTAGGATGTATGCCGTGTGCCCGTGTTTGGGTTTGACTGGTATGCCGAGCATGCGCACGCTTGTGTGTTGTGTGGTGTTGGTGTTTTGTGTGTGTGGTGTGTGTGTGTGGTGTTTTGGGGG
>JAMYXO010008852.1:0-10382 GCA_033310375.1 Conus canariensis
TCCCGCAACCCCTTTCCCCCCCAAAATTTGGGGTGAACCCGGCCCCCCCTCGGTACAAAAGGGTTTTTATCAGAAAAGGGCCCCGGGGGGCAATCAGCCCCCCCTGTAAGCCGGGCGTGGGGCCCCCCCTGCGAACTTTGATCTGCAGAAATTGGCCCAAAAGCCTTCCCTGGTGCGGGCCCCCTCCCCGCTTTGTGTAGATGGTGAATAGGGGAAAAGCGACCCGAACCCACACCCCTGTGGGGGGCCCCCCCCAAATTTGGGCCCCCAGACAATAAGAGAACCCAACCCCCGGGCCAAAAACGAACTTTTCCCGGTTTGGTTTTCCCCCGTCCATCCCCCAGGAAAAGGCCCTTTTAAAGAATCCAAATTTTATGAAAATCTTGGGGTTTTTTTAAAAGCCAGGCCCCCGTAGTTTTCCCCAAAGAGGAAAAGGGGGTGAAATGGTTGGGTTTTTGGGGGCAAAAAAAATTTGAAAAATCCCAAAAAGAAAAGAAAAAACCCGGGGGAACCCTCCCCTAAGCCATCAGGGGTTTTCCCGGTGGGAAAAGGTTTTTGGGGCAGCCCTTGTCCAGGGATGGGCAAAACTTCCGGGTTTTTCCCTACCCCCCTGGGTGTAGGCCCAAACTGCAAGGGGGGAATCTTGGGTGGTCCCCTTTAGTTCCCCCCCCCTGAGATTTCTTGGAAAGGAACCCAAATTTCCCCCCAGTAACATTTCATGGGGAACCCGAATGTTTTTTAAACGCCCCCCTGGTTCCCCCCGTAGTCCCCTTTGAGCTGAACCCGATCCCCTTTTCCCCCTTTCCTTTTTGGGAGGAACCCTTGGGAATATTTTGTGGGATGAAAACCCCCTAATCCCCGCGGGAAAAATGGGGGCCCTTCCCCTGGGAAAATTTGGGGTTTTTTGGGTTTGGAAACAGGCCTTTTTTTGTTGGAAAACCTTTGGGGGCCCCCAAAGGGGTTTTTTTCTGGCCCGGTTTTTTTTAAGAGTCCCCCCCCCCAAAATGGGTTGAAAGGGTAAAAAGGACCAAAAAGGCCAAATTCTGGAAAATTTTATTTCCGGAAAACAGTCCCCCCCCCCCGGGGGGGACCTTTCCCCTTTTCCCACCCGGGAATTTGGTTTTCCCCAAATGGGGAATTCCCCGGGAGCTTGGGCCCCAATTTTTTCCCCCGGCCTTTCCCCCTTGGGGGGCCCCCAATTTCCCCCGAAAATCCCCCCCCCGGGTTCCCCCCCCAAAACCCCTGTTGGGAGAAACACATTTTCCCCGTAAAAACAGGCCAAATTCCCCCCTCTGTTCATCATCTGGCCCTTCCCCCCCAAATTACAGCTTTTTTCTTGGGGGGCCCGAAACCTGGGTTTTTAATTTGGGAAGAGATTTTTGCCCGCACTTTTCCCGGAGTCACCTTTTTCCAAAGTTTTTTTCCCTCGAGTTTTTTTCAAAAGGTTAAATTCTTCTCCCCTTTCCCCGATTCCCTCTTTTTTCCCCATCCCCCTTTCTAGGTGAGGCTGGGAAATATTCCTGGTGTAACCCCCCTTTTCTTTTTTTTAGCCCTTTAACCTTTTTCTCTTTTTTGCCCCAAACTTTTTTTTCAAGGTCCCCCCCCTTTGGGGGAAACCCAGGGTTTGGGGAAATTTTAGTTGGGGGACAAATTTGGGTTTTCCCTTTGGGACCCCCGGGAGTTAAAACCATGGCCCCCCCCCCCAAAAATTTGATTTGTAAGCCCCGGGGGATCACGTCAGTTTTTTCCCTTTTCCTTTTGTGGGCCCCTTTTCCCTCAAACCCAGAAAAAAACCCCCCCCCCAGGTCCCCCCCCCCCCTTTTTTTTTTTCCCAAAACAGGGGGGGTGGTTTTTGGGGGGGTGTGGTTTTTTGTTTGGGTTTTGTTTGGTTTGGGGTGGTGGTGTTTTTTTGGGTGCAAACATGCAAAAAGGGAAAGTAAAAAATTTCGTAAAATTTTGTTGGCCCCGTTCCCGTTAAAGTCCCCCCGGGAAACCGGGACCCCCCAAAAAATTTCCCCTTTTGGGAAAAATTTTTTTTTCCCCTTTTTGTGGGGGCCCCCCCAAAACCCCTATCTGCCCCGGGGGAAATCCACTTTAATCCAAAAAGTTGGGGGATTTTTAAAACTTTGGCCCCCCCGGGTTTAAAAAACAGAAAAAAAAACCAAAAAAAAGCAAAAAACAACCAAAAAAAATTTTTAAAAAAAAAAAAAAAAAACGGTTACCGGGGACAAAAAAATCCCATATTCCTCTTTTTCCCCTTTTTAAATTTAGTTGAACCCTTTAAAGGGAAAAATTTTTTTTAAAAATTTAAAACAGCAAAAGAAAAAAACAAAAACTTTTCCTTTCCCCTTTTTCCCCCGAAAAAAATTTTTTCAGGGAATTCTTTTTTTTGATTTGAAAAAAATTTTTTTTTATTTTAAAGAATTTTGGGGGGGTGAAAAATTCCATTCCCCCCTTTAGATTTTTCTCCAAGCATTAGTGGGGGAATTTTGGCCCCCCCCTTGGGGGGCCCCCAAAAATTTTTCCCCCCCCCTTTTTACTAAAACGGGGGGGGGGGTTAAAATGAAAACTCCCGGGGGAGTGGGTTTTTTTCAACCCCTTTTTTCCTGACAAAGCGCGCATAAAAAAAAGGGAAAGGGAAAAAAAATTTAAGTGAGAAAAAACTTGGGCCCCCCCGGAAAAAATGACACAAAACCTAAAAAGAAGAAAGGAAAATGTTTTTGTACGTTTGGAACCCAAAAAAAAAAAAAAAAAGGAAAGGGGGAAAACAAAAAAACCAAAACCAAACACCGACCCCCGTTTTTGAGACTTTTTTGGGCCCCCCCTTCCTTTTTTCAGCAAGATTTTAAACCCAAAAATTTTTGGGGCAATTCCCCAAACGAAAAAAAAACAACCCCAAAACAGTGAAAATTTTTCTTTCTTGAAAACAAATGGGCCCCCAAAATGAAATCCAATTTCCCCCAAATCCCAGTTTCCCCGCGGTAAAAAATTTTAGTTTTTTTTACAAACCAAGGGGGAAAGGAAAAATTTGGGTGATCCCGCCCTTTTCCAAAATTTTAAATTTCTTTTCCCCCCTTTTCCCCCGAAAAAAAGGTCCCCAAATTTTTTTTTGAAAAAAAAAAAGTTTTTTCCCCTTTTTGTTCCCCCCCTTTTTTGAAATGGAAAAACCCCCCCCCCCTGAAAGGGAGTAAAAAGAAAAATTTTAAAACCAAAAACCCCTTAATTTTTTGTAAAAAAGCCAAGGGAAAAAGGGAATTTTGAAAATTTTTTGAATCGAAAAAAATTTTAAAAAAAATTTTTTTTCCCCCTTTTGTTTTGAATTTTGGTTCTGGGCCTTTCCCCCATTGATTTTCTGGGGGAAACACACCCCCCACAAACCCCCAAAAACCCCACACCAAACACACCAAACCAAAAACCCCCCAACCACACAAACAAAACAAATGGTGCAAAAGGCAAACCTTTCAACTCCCCAAAAATGGAAAAACCCCGCCTTTTTAAAAAGCCCGGGGCCCTGTTTTCAGTTTCCCCCCCCGGGTACAAAAACCCCCTTTCAAAAAAAAAAAGTAAGAGTAAGTGGTGAATTCCCAAAGGAAAATCCCCGGGGCCCCCCAAAAAGATACCGGGGTTTGAATGAGTTTTTTTCCCGGGCATCCCCGAAGACCAACCAAAGGGGTTACCGGGGGCCCAAAAAACTGCGCTATGTAAAATAGTTTCGGGGGCCCCGGGTGGCAATTTTTCCCCCCCCCCCGAATTTTGGGATGGGGTCCCAAAACCCCCCTTTTCCCCAAAATAACATCTTGAAAAACTGCCCCCCCGAACCAAAAATCCAAATTTTTTTGGAAAAACCCAGGGACAAATCCCCAACCCATCAGAAAAAAACCCGTGGGTTTAGCAAAAGGGGCCAAATTTCTTTTAAGGTCCACGGCCTGTAAAACCCCCCAAAGCCTTTCTTTTTCCCCACCTCCCCCAAATGTAAAAGGGGGGGTCAGGAGCCCAAACAAAAGCGGGGTTTTTGGGTTCCAACATTTTACCCCGGGAAAATACCCGGGGTTCCCCTACCATCCCCTGCCCGGGGCCCCGGGGGCCCCCGGGGGGGGGAAGGAAAATCCCGGGGGGGGGAAATTTCAGGCGGAAATAGGAAAAAAACCCAGTTCCCCAAAAGAAAATGACTACGGGGCCCCCCGGGAAAAAAACCAATTTACCCAAAAAACAAACCCGAAAGCCCCCCTTTTTTTCAGACCCCCCTTGTGGTTTTTTCCTCAGCCAACATGGGAAAAACCCCATTTGGGACCATTCAACCCCCGAAGAACGGAAAATCACTCCCTTTTTTTCTCCCGGATTGGACAAAGTTTAATCCCCATTTCTTCGGGAGGCGGGGCGCGTTTTTTTTCATTCAATTTTTTTGTTTTCGTTTTCGTTTGGGCGGCATAGTCCCCTTTTTTTTTGTTTTTGAACTGTTTTTTGGAAAGAAAAAGGGGTTTTAATCCAAAAACCCACAAAAAAACGATTCCAAAGAAAGATATTCCTGAAACAACCCCCGGAATTAACTTTCCCTTTGCTTTTTTGTAGGAAAAAATTTTCTTTCCCTTTTCTTCCCTTTTCAAGGTTTTCGTAATTGTTTTTTTCTCAAAAATCGATTCAAAATCTGTCGCACGAAAAAAGGACTACAAATGAGTGAACAAAAAATCTGATGTATTGATTTAGAGGGAATGGGGTAGGACATTTTAAAATTGGAAAGAGGGGAGCCGGGGGATTTTTCAAAAAAAGGAAAGATTTTAATTCCGTTGGAAGCGGTTATTTTGTTTATGGTGGTGGGCTGATGAATGTCCACTGTGGAGGTTGCTGTTTGCGTTGTTACGTGGCCCCCTTGTTTTTTGTGATTCTTCACCACCTCCCTCCTTGATACGCCCCCCCCATAACAAAACCACAAATTCAACCGGGGCACGGCCTTAGCCCCCAACCAGTCCCCCCCCGGGAAAAATGTTTTTTTCAGGGAGAACCAATATCAAAAAGGAACAACTGAACAAAACACACAAAAGGAAAGGTCCTTCGTAGCCGGATTTTTCAAATGGGGCACCTCTCTCGTGGTGACCCCAAAGGCCAAAAAAGAAATGTTTCTTTTCGGGAGTTTTACCTTCCCCTTTTTCCTCCCCGATTATCCCCCCCTTGGGGAAAATTGCCGTGGGCAACCCCCTTTCAAAGGAATGCCTCAGAACCCTTCTCATTATTATTGTTAAAAAGTTCCCCTGAAGGTCCCACAAAAAATAAATGTACCCCTTATTCTTTACAACTGTGTTGGACCCCAAAAGCCCCATATTTTTTAAAAAAAATAAACTGGTAAATTTTTTTCACGACGATTTTTGGCGCCTTTTTTTTTTCTCCTTTCCCCCGCCCAGTTTTTAAAAAGATTTTTTCGGGAGTTACCTTCCGTCGACCTCCTTTTTTTGAAAAAAATCGGATTTTTATTTCGTGTCGGACTCTTTAAAAAGTCCCCGGGGCCCGGAACCTAATCATATTTATGTAATCGCCCCCCTAAAGTCACAAAAATGAATTTAAAACTTTTTAAAACCTTGGACCAAAAACCCCCCTATTTTTTCCCTAAAACCCGGGTTTCTTTGGCATAATCAATTTCGGCCCCATTTTTTTTTATTTTTTTTCGCCAACCAAAAACCCGGACTATTTTTTTGATTTTTTCCCAAAAATTTTTTGTGGGGAAAAAAAAAGTCGAATCAAAAACCCTAAAGTCCAAGCAATCCCCCCTAAGTCTCCCTTTTTGTGCATCGCATTACCTACGATCTTTTTCCCCCCACAAGTTTGGCCCACTCTACGAAAGACTGCGATGCCCCCCCCTGTCCGGAAAACCCGCCTTCTTCCCTTTTTCCCCTTTGTGTCATTGGGTTTTGGGGTTTTTGTTTTCCTAAAATTTTCACTCTACGAAATTTTGATTTTCCCGATCGACATGTTGTTTGATTTACTCCAATTTTCCCCCATAAAAAAACAACTGAAAAAAGTATAGGGCCATTTATTGGTCCCCGTTTTTCCACCAGGGTATTTTTTTTCCCCAGATAAAAGTGAAAAGCCCGGGCGGGAGGAAAAGAGTTTTTTTTGGTTTGGGAAAAATTTTTTCCTTTTTCAAAGGGAAACCCCAAGTTTCTTTTCCCGCCCCCAGAAAAAAGTCCTTGGGAAAATCACATCACAGGTGTGAACAGAACTGAAAAAAGCCTGCTGTTTTCAGTCCCCCCCTGACAAAAAAGTTTTTATGCCCGTTTGGTTTTTTTTCCCCCCATGCAAAAGAAACATTGGAACAAAAACTCGTTCCCCCGGGGTTTTATTCTCCGTTTTAATCACCAAAAAGTCTTTTACAGCGAAAAACTTATCCAGTGTGAAAATGTTTTTTATATTATTCCCCTTTGGGTTTTTGAAAATGTTCCCCATATCCCAAAGAATATGTTTGGAAAAGCTTTGGGAACGGGGCGGGGGAAGCAGAGAACAAGGAACTACTAAGAAAGCACAAACTTTTGTCATTTCCCCCTTTTGCCAGGCCCGTTTTTTGGGGTTTGCGGGACCGTTTTTTGCTGACACCCACAACTCCCCCACTAACACAAAAAACTAAACACAACCCATTTAAAAACAACCCCAAAACCCCACCCCCAAAACACCACACCACACACACACAAAAACAAACCCCCCCACACACACAACACACCCACAACAAACAACACACAACACAAAACAACACACACACCCAAAAAAACCCAACAAAAACACACACAAAACACAAAACACAACTATTATTGTTTTATCTTGGGTCAAAAAAAGTCCCCGGGAAAAAAGTTAAAAAAAAAAATTGGTCCCCCGAATCAATGATTTTAACATGGAAAAACCCCTTAAAAGACACTTAGACTCTTTAAATGGCCCAAATTTTTCCTAATAAAGAAGGGGAAAGGTCCCCAAAAACAATATCCCAGACAAAAAGGGACAAAAAGAACACCACACAAAAAACAACAACACAACAAAACACAACACAACCCCCACAACCAAACCAACCACACACAAAACACACACACACAACCAAAAAAACCAACCACCACCACAAAAACACACACACACACACCAAACACACTCCACAACACCCACCAAACACAACAACACCAACACCCAACAACCACCACAAAAAAACACAACAACACACACACAATTTTTTTTATCTTGTAAAAAAACTCCCAAAAAAAAAATTTAAAAAGCTTAAAAGGCCGCCGAGAACATGAACTAAACCCGGGTTTTTAAGGCTTTCCTTTAAAAAAGGAAGGGGTCAAAAGCAAAAAACCAACAAAACAAAAAAAAAACCCACACAACAAAAACACAACACCACACACACACACACACACACACACACACACACACACAACCACACAAAACACACCACACAACAAACACAACAACAACACCACACACACACACACAAAACACACAACACACACACACACACCACACAACACCAACCAAATGTAACACAGCATGAACAGATAAAAACAGACCGAAAGGAAAAACCAAAGTCAGACGGGCAGACAGACAGAAAAGACAGACAGACCAGCCCACAAAGAGACACAAAGGCCACAGCCGACGAGTACAGACAAAAAGAATGAGAACAAACAAAAGATAGCCCAAAGGAAAGCAGGGATGGGATTACGAAATGAACAGAAAACCAAAAAACAGCAAACATGGACAAAAGACACCAAGCAAAAATAGGAAAAAAAACTGACGAACGAACTTTTTTAAAAAAAGAAAATCAAGAAGAAAGAACAAAGGAAAAGAAAAGCAAATTAAAGTTGGGGGGGGGGGGGGGGGGGGGGGGGGGGGGGGGGGGGGGGGGGGGGGGGGGGGGGGGGGGGGCAGAAAGAAAAAAGAAAAAAAGGAAGAAAAACAGGATACACAGGAAGAAAGAACGAAAGAAAGGGAGTAAAAAGAAGACGGAAAGGAAGAAAGAAAGAAGGAAAAAATCATAGATAGAAAGAAAGACAAAAAATCAAACCAACAAAAAAGAAAGAATTTGCACACCGAAACAAGGCACAATTGAACACAAAAGTTTTGCCATCCGTTCTGTCCCCGGAGGACAATGGTTTGTGCTGCAGGTAAGTCCCCTCCGGTCATCAGTGCCCCCCTGTGGGTGCCGCCCGGGGGAAAAACTTTGCCCCCTGCGGCGCCCCCCCTTTTTTTTTCCCCTTGGGCCCCCCTTTTCCCTGCTCTGCCCGGCTTTCTTGGAGCGGCCAAAGGTGGACCCGCCAGCCCTGACCCCGGTGCCCGAAGCCTGCAGTCTCCCCGGTCGCTTGGTCAAGGGTTTGCCAAAAAACAAAACCCCAGAAAAATTTTCGACAACAACAACAACAAAAAAGAGTAAAAGAAAAAAATGAAAGGGAGACCACGATGAGGAATGTTTTTCCCAAAAAAGAAGAGAAATAAGACAAAAAAAACCCAAAGCAAAAAATGACAAGAACATGAAAAATAAAAAATGGTCCAAATGAAGTTTCAGAGAAATGAAAGACGACCCCCGAGGGAAGTTTTTTAAGAAGAGGAGAAAAGAGAGGAGGAGAAGAAAAGAAGAAGAGAGAGGAGAGAGAAGAAGAAAAAGAGGGAAGGAGAGAAGAGAGAAGAGAGAACAACAAAAGCAACCCAGAAAAAGGAATACAAAGAACATAAACTGAATTTTTTAAAACAGTAAAGTTAAAAGGAAAAAAATGATAGAAAATGGACAAAAGAAAAAACAGGAGTTTTTTTTCCAAGAAGAAGAAGAAAGAAAGAAGAAGACGCTCAACAAGAGAATGTTTTTGGTTGCTTGTTTTGTTCTCTTTTGTGGGCAAAAACAGTATGCTGTATTCGCCCCCCCGTTTATCTCGTCCCTGACCTAACTTGGCAGACCCCAACAACAACGTACATCTTGTTCCGCTGGGTTTTCTCCCCGAGTTTTTTTTTCTCCCATCGGGAGGAGGACGACCTGGCTATTCTGTCATAAGAAATAACACCACGGGTTTCCAAATGGGAACAGGTCCGACCCTCAAGCTCTCGCCCCCCTTACCGTCGGCAAGCGCAAATTTTTTTCGCTTTGTGGAGTGTGCTTGTTTTGTTTTTTTTTTTTTTCCTTTTCGTGGGAAGGGCGAAGATAATGCGAGTAACAACTGCTTTTTCCCCTTTCCGAACACGTTTTCATGCATGCGTGCGTGCGTGCATGCATGGGAATGTTGTGTCCTGTTTTCTCTATGTTGTAAAGCCCGGCCCGCGCGTAGCTGCATATTTTTTGGGTGGCCGGTTGTTTCGTTCCGGAACAATACAGCAAGATTTCTTTGTAATTGTTTTCCTTTGGAAAGTGATGGTGGTGGGGTTTTTTTAGTTCAAAAAAGGAGCAAAAAGATTCTGTTACGTATTGTTTTTTTAATTACTGTTTTTACGTTTCCTGCCCCCCCCTTTTTGGATTTTCTTTTCAAAATTAGAAAAACCAAAATTAAATCAGAAGTTAAAAACATTTTTTAAAGAAAAAGAAAAGCATTAACTACGAGGAATATTGCCTAAAAACAAAAACAAAACATAAAAAAAAAAAAAAAAAAGAAAAGGCTGAGCAGGACTTGAAGTATGATTTTAATGGGCATGGGCTCCTAATTAAAAACCAACTTTCCCCGCCAGTTCCCCTGTTGTGTTTGATAACCAAACTCTAAATCACAGTTGCTGTTATATGGATTATGGACGGTAAAAACACCCCTAACCGAAAGTTCCTTTGACAGTGAAAGCGACAGAAATATAAGAAAAGCAATAAGAGGTGCGTTTGAAACATACTGCCACGTTACGTTGGGGGCGAAGGCGCGCGCGAACTCATTTCCACTTTTCTCCGTTGTGGTTGTTGTGTGTGTGGTGTTTGTGTGGTAGTTGGTGGTGTGTGTTGGTTTGTGTTGTTGGTAGGGTGGGTGTGGACTGGTAGTTTTTTAAAGTACAGTGGTAGATATGGTTGGTGGAACTGTAGTTTAAAAGTAAAAGTGGGTAGATATTGGGTGGTGACTGTAGTTTTTAAAAAGTACAGTGGTATAATTGGGGTTGACTGTAAGTTTTTAAAAGTAACAGTGGGTTAGATTATGGTGGTGACTGTAGGTTTAAAGTACAGTGGTAATATTGGTGGACTGAGTATTAAAGTACAGTTGGGAGAAATGGGGGTGACTGTAGTTTTATTTTAAAAGGGACAGTGGTAGATAATTGGGGTGGAACTGTACGTTTTAAAGTAACAAGTGGTAGATATTGGTTGTGACGTAGTTTAAACTTACAGTGGGTAGATATTGGGGATGTAGTTTAAAGTACAGTAAAGATATTTTTGGTAATTGAATTTTTTCCCTTTTAAATTT
>JAMYXO010008853.1:0-10379 GCA_033310375.1 Conus canariensis
GCGTGCGCGACGCACGCGCGCGCACCACACCACACACACCACACCACACACACACACACACAACACACACACACCCCTACTCTCTCTCTCTCCTCTCCTCTCCCCCTTCCTCTCTCTCTCTCGAAAACATCACCCCTCCACTTCCCGATACACGTGCCCTAATTTTTTTGTTTTACTATCTAGAGAGGGGGCAAATTGGGTAAACAATGATAGTTTGGTAAAAAAGAAAAAAGCCCCAAAAAAACATAAAACTAAATGAGAGGTATTTGCACAAGAATTTACTCGTAAAAAATATTTGTTTAATCAACAGGGGCAAAAAATCCTGCCCAACGGCTCTTTTCTTGCCTTCTTTTCCCGGAGGTTTCAGGTCTTCTTTCTTAAGTGTTTCTTTTGTCAGCTTTTTTGTCTGCTTTTTGAAAGGCTCTCTTCGGGGTTTGTCTTCTTGTTTCAAACTTTTAGCGTTTTCTTTTCCCGTGCGTCTTTCTAGGTTTAGTCCCGGGTTGTTCATATGCTTTATATAGCGTTTGGTTTCCCTCATGTCAATGTTCGTGTAAAAAGGACACAAAACGGGGGGTGCCAAGGGGAAATATTTTCGGGAAAGCAGAATGGTTGACTCGCTAGTAGCAGGGCTCCTATTTCGGGGACTGGAAACAGGGACGCTGTTTTCAATCTCGGGGACGAGCTCAAAAAGTTTGAAGTCCGTAAGCTCTTCCGTAATATTCCCTTTGCGCACCTGGAAAAACCTCCGATTAAAGTGCCTTTAATACACAGAACCTCTGTGGCAGCGTTAACTGGGATCCTTTCATATGTTCTGCTGCCCTTTTTAAAAAAACAGTTTGGTGTCATCTTTCAAAAAGGTTTAGTTTTTCTTTATGGCATTAACCCGCCCCTTGTCTAATTTTTTCATAGGGTTTATTTTCCCTTTTAAAAAGCGAGTGTTTTCCTTCTGGGCGGTTGGTTTCCTCGTTCAGATTTACTGTTCTCTTCCCCCCAAAAGGTTTAGTCTCCTCCTTTCAGGGCAACTGGGTTCACTTTTTCTTACAGTGTGTTCTATTTTTGTAGGGCTTAGCGTCATCTTTTTCCCGGGTTTTGTGTCCTTTCACATGGTATTTTCTTGGGGCTTGGTTTCCTCTTTTCACAAGGTTTAGGGCCCCCCCCTTTTATGGGTTCAGTGTCCTCTTTTAAGGGTTTTTTGGTCTTAGTTTATAGCTTTCCTCTTTAATTTAGAAACTTTCATTACAGGGTTTACAACCTTTTTTTGTCATAATGTTTATTTTCCATCCTTTGGTTGGTTTTAATGTCCGCCTCTCATATAGTTTGTGTAAGTGGCAAGGGGGGGACGGCACGGCATGTCCTACGGGAATCCCCCAAGCCTGCCGACTGAGAGACAGTGCCCGGCCAGGGGGCGGCGATGTCCGGGGTGGCTATGGGGGTCCCCTTGGGGTTCTCCAAAGACGCCCCAATTTCCCTTTGACGGGTCTCCCCGGGCACGGCGACCAAAGGGAATCGGGGGGGCTTCAAACCAGACTGTGAATGCACAAAACCGTCTCCAGTGCAATTAAAATATACTACGCAAAAAAAGTTAAGGATCGGATGTGAAAACAGGTGCGTAAAAAAACTCAGTTTCGCTACTTTTTATTTTTTTCTTAGTCCAGCAAATTGTCATGAATTTTTGTCACGTAATGGGCGATGTTGTGTTTTGTGCGAAAATTGCACGGGGCCTACTACTGAGCTGGGCCGCAAAAGGAAAAGGGAAACTTGCGAAAAAAGACCCCGTTTTGGACCGTTCTGCCTGAACACATTGACTTGCCAATGGGGAAAAACCCTTTGCAGTGCAACCCCCTGCTGTTTATGTGTGAATCTGTCGCTCGCTTGGTATATAAAATGACATTCCCCAGTATAGGCCTGATCTGACATGCCTCCACGACGAAAATTAACAGTTGGATGGGGGACGACTGTTGCATGTTCCAAGAGGTTTTCCCCAAAGCAAAAAGGGGCCAGCACTTCATTTCCTCTCGGTCTTTGTCCACGTTAAACGCTTCACAGCCACGGGGTTTGTCCATGAAAGCCCGCAGGGCAATCGGGTCGACCGAAGAAGACAACCCCACGTGACGATCGTCTCATTGAAAAACCCCTGCAGACAAGAACAGCCTTTTCCCAGCAAAAAATTCAAAGCAGTTCAGGGTGGCTACTAACACAACATCACCAGCAGACCATACAGAAGGCCTACAGGGTTTAATCTCCATCTCGTCCCCAGCATACGGCCACGCTTAACTCCACCCTAGGGCCACCCCCGGCCTTCCTGCGCAGTCACGTGGGGGTGGAAAACGCAGAAATGGTCCCGGGTTCCTGTTCAGTGAGAATCCGCTTCACCCTTCACCACAACGACGGCCGACTGGGGGTCTGGAGGCCCCCAGGGCAACGCTTTACGACGCCACGTCCAAGAAAAGGTGGCCTTTTGGTGGAGGTTCTGTAAGGGTCTGGGGGGGCCTTCGCCTTCACCACAAAAAACCCCCTTGTATCTTTGTACAGGGTAACCTGACTGGCATCCGATACCGGGATGAATCCTTCGACCGCTGGCTGGCCCACACTGCAGCAGTGGGGGCCGAGGGCGCTCCCGGATGACAATGCTCGCCCTCACAGGGGAAGGTGGTCAACTACTTCCTGCGCATCGGAGTCAACAAATGGATGGCCAGCAGGGAGTCCCGAACTCAACCCGATTGAAACCCTGGGATGAGCGGATCGCAAGTGAGGACCCCCCCCCCTCCCAGGGGTGCCCAACACCTCTACCAGATGCTGCAGGCTGAAGGGGAGGCGCTTCCACAGAGGGTCTTACCAACCTGCAATTCGGAGGGCTCCTGCGTCGAGTGCCAGAACAGCCATGGTGGTTTTCACGCATTACTGAGCTTTTTGGGAGCATCAGTAGGCCTGTTTGGATTTCAATGACTTTGGAAATCAAATTTGGAACGTATCCACTTTAATCAAAGTAACACCAAACGATTGCTCGAGATTGAAGGCGTTGTTACGTTTTCATAAAGAATGAATTAAATGTTTGCCAAACTTCAGCGCATTGACTTTCTTATTTTGACAGTTATGAAGTTTGTGAAATGATCCTTAACTTTTTGTGTGTACTTATTTTTTTGGAACTTTTTACGTGTTAAATGGATAAAGTGATGAGGGGTGGAAGAGAAGCAATTTTGAAATGGGTCAGATGAAGAGGGGTGCAAAAAGCATCTACAGATATAAAACCGGGGTAAAAGGGGAAATGGCTGGGCTCCAAGCTTCCATTTTCCTCTCTTTTTCTTTTGAGAGTGTCGGCCTCTGTATTTCAAAAAAAGAAATTTTCTTGTAAAAGGGGACTTATTTCAAGGGAACCCGAAAATTGTTTTCCACCCCCCCACCCCCCTTTTTCCCTGCGCCCCCCTGTCCTTGAATCGCTCCCACTGCTTACATGTGTAGGCATGACCCCGCACGCGATTTAAACACACATACAAACAAAGCCACACCAAACGCACAAAACGCCACACCCACCGTCGCTCACATATTTACGAAGCAATCCGCATGAAACCTTACAGGGTGCCGCCCAGTCATACAGCCAAAATCCCAACAAATTGACCTTCCGAGACTGGGGGCCCCGCCCACCAGGGTCGTAGTAGGAGGGAACCAGTTCAGGCGACTTCAAAAAAGTCGCAGAACTCGCTGAAATAATTTGTAATGATCAAAAATGATACAATCACGAGAGATCATTGAGATTAAATTTTGTTTAGACTCCCGCACAGGGGTTTGATAGTAAATTGGGGGGCACTACAAACTTAAAGGGGACCACACATGTAAACTACTCACTAAGTTTGATATGAAAAAATACAAACACGTTAAAATCTGTTCCGCATGTGCAACCCCCATAAAGGCCGCTGATGGGGTTCGAACCGTCCAGCCCCGAGCCGTATGTCCAAGACACCAAAAGCTGCACTATATGACTGGTCCGTTACATGAAGGTTTTCAAAGAATTTTTCAGGATTTTCTTTTTAAAGTGTTCTAGAGCCGGGGCAAAGAGTACAAAAATTACTCGTGCATATCCACTATATAACTTTTGAGACCAGCAAAATCCTAAACTTTTAAATAAAAAAATATCGAAATCAATAACATCTCGGACCTTTTAAAACAAACACATAGCATCATTCAAGTTGCATCCCATTGTCAACCCTTGGGACAAAGATTTTTTTTTTAACGCTTATTTGTCTTGGGGGATTTTTTCTTAAAAAAGAGGGGCATAGTGTTTTCCCCGCCACTGCGATTTTGACAAAGACCATTTTCAGGAACTGAACAGTGACGCGGTCCCAAAATTTGGAAAGGTTCGTTCAGCGTTAGGACGGAACCATTACATCAGTCGACATAGCTTCTCGGTCATTGGCGTTTTATTGGTTTTTCAGAAAGCAATTGGTAGCGAGGTAGGAAAGACTGTGTTTAACATGAGGGCGCTCTCTCTCTCTCTCTCTCTCTCTCTCCTCGTCTCCTTTTCTCTCTCTCTCTCTCCTCTCTCCACACACACGCGCACACACCACACTCTCTTACAAACACAAAAAAACGTCGCGCACGCACACAGGCACGCGGAGCACGCAGCACTCACACACAAGTTTTTCAACCAAGAAAACGCAGTGCATTAAAAGTGATCTGAGCGGTTTGGAGAAAAAAAGAGGAAAGTATATTGAGATCCTGAAACGGTTGCAAGAACAGTGCTGGTAAGATTTCGGGGTTAGAGGAAAAGGGGAAAGGCTTTGGGGGAAAAGGGTTGGAGGCGGGATGGAGTCGAACGTTCTGCTTTCTTTTCGCACCCTGCAGCATAAAAATTTTTTTTATTCTATCCTTGGCTTATTTTCAAAATGCCCCTTGCCCCAGAGTTTGAACGGGAAAACAATCCCTACTAGCTCCGCCTAACACACGGGGGTAACACACATACACACCAAACGGGCCGCGCACGCACGCACGCACGCACACACACACACACACACACACACACACCACACACACCGGTTTGAAAAACTTTTTTTTTTTTTTTATTGAAGTCACGGGTTTACCATGCTTTGAAATATTTTCCACTGAACACCCAATGGACCACTTCGGGTCGATATCAATCTCTCCCTTAAGCTAGTAAACTCAAAATGGAGCGGAAAAGGGTGCTGCATATTTTTCCTAATGGGAATTGTTGAAACCCTTTTTTCTCAAAAAATATCGTTTAACCCAAAACGCAAAAATAACAGGACGCAGATTATTTATAAAACAAAATCCTTTTGCCTGAATTTAGGAGTCCCATTTGCGCAGACCATCATGTTACAGAAAATATTGTGTTTTTCTGTCACCAGGGGCAACACTCGCGCATCAACCCCCGTGGAAAAAAACCCGGGAGCACAAGAATCAATTCGGGGGGGGAAAAGAATACAAAGGGGATTTGGCGAAATTTATTTTTTTTTTTTATTTTTTGCCTACTTCTGTGCCACTTTGGGATTGACCCACATGCTCAGCGACAGGGCGAGCCCTGCCCGCACACAAGCAGCACACAGGGAGCAATCATGTCATCCCTTCAAGTGGAAACGCCCCAGAGGAGAACGCTGCACTGCTGCCGAGTCACTAAGGTGGTGTTTCAGTGGCGTCTGGCTGATCCAACATTGCAGGACCCCACCCAACCCCCCTGAAAAAAATTTGCTTAGTCGGGGAGCCGGCTTAGTGAGCTCCTCTCTGGAGGGCGCCACCACTTTCGCCCCAGTGACACCCCCCATGGCTCGCCGATACCTTACCCCGTGGGAATCAAACCAAGGGCCACAGACGTGGAGAGGCATCAAACCTGAGGTCACCATGAAGCAGGGCATGAAGGCCACAGACTTGAACACTTTTTTAATACTGATCGATGAGAATAGGATGAAAAGATGATGCTATGGTTTCCATTCCGCTGAGATTCATGGCAGGGCGTAGTCTACACGTATTTTTATAATATTCCCGGTAAACCAGGCCGACTTGCGTTTTTGTCGGGATTTTTGAGCGCATCCTTTAAGTGGATAAGCTCGACTGGGGGGTCCCGTCTTCCAATTGAGCCCGTCAAATCAAACTGGGTAGGAGCCGGTCGAGGCATAAAAACCCCCGTTTCGGAGGGGAATCAAACCCCATGACCTGCCAGCCGGGAGCCCCGCAAGGCCAACCACTTGGCCAGGCGACTGGGGTACTTTTCTTTATCCACATTTTTAAGTGTTTGCAGGGTGAAAATCTCTTGCCTGTTTTGGTTCGTGGTTCTTTGGACGTCAGGACGTTTCTTTTGGGGTGGGTTTTCATAACAATCCACATCATCGAATCAATTCAACAGGCTTCCCACTGTTCGTTTTTAATGATTTTGTACCCTGTGCAACTGGAAGTTTGTACCCAATGTTCACACAGCCTCCAGCTTTGTGTGGATAAAATCCATTGGGGGCAGAAGAAAATCGCTTTACCTTTCTGCTGCTAAGATCCAGTGCATTCATTTTCATCATTTTAACAATTTCTTGCTGATCCAAAACCCCAAATGGGAAAAAAAATTCCCCTTCCCCCTGTAACAAGACCAGGTTTCGGGGTTATTTCTATCAAAAGCTCGTTTCCTCCCCCCAACTAAACACTTAAAACTTTTTCATTTTGTTTTTTTCCCTTTCGTTGAAGGGACCTTTGTTAAGGTTCGTCAAATTGGTTCCCAATTTAGCTTTTCCTTTTTTGTGCTCTTTCTAGCTTTTAGTGTGGGTTGTTTATCTTAATAGCTTTTTGGGTTCCTATGCGATTTTCCCTGTGTACAAGACACAAAACAGGGGGGTGCCAGAGAAAATTTTTTTGGGAAGAGCATAATGGTTGACTCCGCTACGTAAACAGGGCTCCCACTCGGATCTGGGGCTGGACGCATGTTTTCAGATCATCTGGACTGAGCTGCAGGGTGTTGAAGTCCCCTAAGCTCTTCCAGTAATATTCCCTTGTCGCACCTGGGTACCTTGATTCAAGGTCCTTTTAAAACACAGAACCCTGTGGCAGCGTTAACATTGGGTCCTTTCATATGTTCTGCTGCCCTTTTTAAAATACAGTTTGGTGTCACTTTTTAAAAATTTGTTTTTTGGGCATTAACATGCTCTTGTCCGATGTTCTTTTCATAGGGTTGGTATCCTTTTAAAGTAGCGAGTGTTCTCCTTCCGGGGGGGTCTGGTTTCCCCTTTCAACTTACCTGTTCTCTTCCCCCAAAGGTTAGTCTCCTCCCTTTCAGGGGAATGGTTACACTTTGCTTCAGGGTTTCCCTATTTTTGTAGGGGGTTAGCGTCTCATCCCAAGGTAGTTCCTTTTTATATATTTTCTTGGGACTTGGTTTCCTCTTTTCACAAGGCTTAGGGGCCCCCTTTTTATGTGGTTTATGTCCCTTTTAATTTTTTAAAGGTATCATTTTTACTTTTTCCCCTTTAAGATTAAATCTTTTATCTACGGGGTTTTCAGTCCGTTTTTGGGCATAATGTTTATTTTTCCCTTCTTCGTTGGGGTTTTTTTGCCCGCCCCCTTTATAAGTTTAGTGTAAGGGCAATGGAGGGGACGGCACGGCATGTCCTCAGGACTGCCCAAACCTGCCGACCCGAGAATAGTGCCCAGCCAGAGGGGCGGTGATGTGCCAGGACTATGGGGGTCCCTTGGGTTCTCCAAAGGGACGCCCAATTCATCTAAAGGGTCTCCATTGAGACGGCGCCCAAGGGAAAATCGTGGGGGGCTTCAAACCAACTGTAAATGTACAACATCGCCTCCAGTAGTAAAGTAAAATGTTTTTTTTGGAAGTTCGTTTTCATGGGATCAAGTGTAAAGGGGGGGAAGAGAATGCAAGTTTAAATCGGGCAATTTCAAAAGGGTGCAAGAAGCATTTCAGATATGAAGGGTTAAAATGGGGAAATTCCAGCTCCAAGCTTCCATTTTCATGGGGTTTTTTTGTTGGAGTGTCGGCACCTGATTTCACAAAAGAAAAATTTTTTTTGTAAAACGGGTGATAATTTCAAGGGAAACCCCAAAACTTTTTTCATCTCCCCCACTTCCCCTTGCTCCCACACAACATGTGTATGCTGTACACGCACGCGCACTTAAGCACAATACAAACACACGGGCACGCACACACACACACACGCACGCGCGCGCGCGCGCGCACACAACCCACCCCTCACTCACTTTTAAAAGCAGGTCTGCAGAACTCCTCGGATGCGCTCCAGCTACGCCAAATCCCCATTAACTTGACCATTCCGATGACTGGGCCTCGCCCCCCAAAGGGTCTGAATGTGAAGGGAATGGGCAGTTCAGGCGATTTTAAAAGAGAAAGTCGCAAACCTCTCAAATACTTTTTTTTTGATCAAAGATGATGCATCTGAGTGTCTTTAATTATTCCTGCTTGACTCCAACACAGGGATGTTTGATAAAAATTGGGGGGCATCTACCAATTTTAAAAGGGCTAGCCAACATGAAAAAACTCTAAACTAAGTTTGAATGAAAAATACAAAACTGTTTCATTGTTCTCTTCATGTCAGTGAACCATACGTGCTTTCAGATTTTCCATTGGGACCCTTAGCATCTCCACTTTGGCAGGAGCCGGGGGCTGAGGTCACCCACAATAAAGGCCGCTGTGGGATTCGACGTCGCCCCTAGCCGTACGTCCGAGACATAACTGCTGCCTATGATGACTGGTCGGTTTCATAAAAGGTTTTGGGCCCGTTATCCTAAAAATTAAATAACAAAAAACGAAATCAAATGAACATCTCTGACCATATGTAAACAGTACAAACATCCAATGTTCTCCTCATTGTCAATTTTCTTTTCGGATCAAAAAAATTTTTTTTTTAAAGTCTTATTTTCTTGGGAAGGATTTTTTCTTAAAAAAAAGGGGGGATACTTTTTTCTCCCCCACTGCAGATTTACAAATGTACTGTACATTCAGGATACTTAACATGACGCATGTGCCAGAAATGTCGGTAAAGGGTTTCGTTCACCTTTGGATGGAACCATTATTCAGTCGACATAGCGTTCTCGTTAATTGGCTTCATTGTTTTCCAGACACGCAATGGTAGCGAGTAGGAAAGACCGGTTAACACGGGGGGTCAGGTCCTCGTCTCTCTCTCTCTCTCTCTTCTCTCTCCCCTCCCCTCTCTTCTCCCCCTCTCTCTCCCCTCTCCATGCACACACACACACTCTCCCTCCTCTACAAACAAGCAAGCAAGCGCACGCACGCACGATGCACACAACACCCCAAGTTTTTCAACAAACAAAACACGTGTTTAAAGTGACTGACCCAGTTGGGGAAAGAAAAGGGGTTTAAAGTATATTGAGATCCTGATAACGGTTGCAAAACAGTGCTCAGATAAGACTTGGGGTTAAAGGAGTAAGGGAAAAACGTGGGGGAAAAGGGTTTGGAGGCGGGATGGTTTTCGAACAGTTCTGCTTTTCCCGTTTTCGCATCCCTCAGCTATGAATTTTAAAATTCTACCCCTTTGGTTTATTTAAAAAATGACCCTTGCCCCAAGTTTTGAACGAAACGAATGCCTACTATCCTCTCGCCCTAACCACGTACCATATACAAAAGCCACACGGGCCGCGGCACACGCACGCACACAAAACCCCAAAACAAACACCCCACACACACACACACCCGGTGATAGGTTGAGAAACTGATTATAAAAAAAATTTTTTTATTGAATCAACGTTGCTAAAGTTTTTTCACCGAAAATCCGATGGACATTCGTTGGGCGATAACAAACTCTGCCTTAAGTATGTAAACTCAAAATGGATGGAAAAGGATACGACTATGTTTTCCCAATGGGGATTGTTGAAACCCTTTTTTGTTCATATAGACTCGATTAACCTAAATTGCAAGAACAGGACGCAATACTTTTTTAAAATAATTATTCGCTGAATTTAGTGAGTCATAATTTTTCGAGAACAATGTTCACAAAAAAAAAAAATTTTTTTGTCACCAGGGGGGAAGGCACTCAGCATAACCACCGTGGAAAACGGGGAGCAGCAGAATCAACTGGGGAAGGGAACAGAAACAAGGGGGGTGGCGAGAATTTTTTTTTTTTTTTTTTTTTTTTTTTGCCTACTTTTGTGCCCCTTCATGGCATTGCACCCACACTGCCAGCGGGCAGGGCGCAACCCTGCCCGCCCAAAGTGCGCGCAAGGCACAAACGATGTCTGCCCTTTAAGTGGGACGCTGCATGCTCCGATCAAAAAGGGGTGTTCAGTGGCGTCTGTGCTGATCCACTATGCGGAAACCACCTAAGCCCCCCGTGAAAAACGGAGTTAGTGCGGGCCGGCTTGAGTAGCCTCCCTCTGGAGGGCGCCACCACATTCGTCCAAGACAG
>JAMYXO010008854.1:0-10377 GCA_033310375.1 Conus canariensis
CCTTCTATTTTACAAGGGAACCGCTGGTATTTTCTTGCCTGTTGGAGGTGTCTTTCTTCTTAATATTTTCCTTTATTTTACAAATTTCCCCCTGGATTCCCTTTCTTATGGGTTGACTTTTCTTCAAATCCTTATCCTTCTTTTCTTACAATACCTGTAAAACTCTCTTATGGGGGGGCTTAAATTTTCAAAATCAAATCTACCTTTTATTCTGTCAATTACCCCTGGGTATTCTTGCTGAAAAGTTACTTTAAATTCCTTAAATAATCACCTCATCCTTTTTATTCGGTTCAATACCTGGGGTTTTTTCTTCCTTTAGGATTTACTTCTTCTTTTATAAACACTCTATCCTTCTATTTGTAAACGGGTACCTTATCTCTTGCTGTTGTGATTTATCTTTTTATAAACTCATCCTTCTATTCTTACAAGGGGACCGCTGGGGATCTCTTTTTGAAGGTGTTTTTTTTTCTTTTAATCACCCTATCCTTTTATTTTTACAGGACCGCTGGGAAACTCTTCTTTGGTGTTTTTATTTTTTAAATTTTACTTTTATCCCCTTATTATTACAAGGGGACCCCGTACTCTTGCGATAGTGTCTTCTTTTTATAACCTCCACCTTTTATTAGTCAAGGTTCCCCGGGATCTCTGACGGCACCACAGGAAATCCATTTAAAAACCTTGAACGAAAAAACTACACTTCCCATTCAAAGGAACTACACGCTTCTCCCCTTTCCAAACGGAAAGTCAACCCCTCTTTTTTCTCACCCTCTCCCAACTACTTTTAATTTTTAGTTTTTTGTTTTTTTTATTTTATTATTCAGAATTAACCTTAATAAACAGAAGAACCCCCCCCCCCAAAAAGTCTTCCAATACTCAGTTTTAAAAAAAATTCCCCTGGCTATCTAAAAAAAAAAAACAAAACAAAAAAAATTTTTCACTTAACGACACCACATCTTTTTTTTAGCCCGAATTTTTTGGTTTGGAAAATAAAAAAATACCAAAACAAAAAAATTGACTTTAATTCCATAATGTTGGTAAACGTGGCATTTTTATACCGGGCCCAAAAAAAAATTGGGGTGCCTATTTCTTTCCCCTTCCCCCCCTTCCCCCGGGCCCCTTCCTCTCTTCCCTCTCTCCTCTCTCTCTCTCTCCTCTCTCTCTCGTCTCTCTCTCCCCTATTTCAACTACAAAACACAACGAGAAAAAATCAAAACCACTTTTCACATCTTCCCAAACACACACTCAACTTTTAAAAAATACAACCTTTCCTTTTCAGTCTGTCCCCTATTTACTGTTTACCTCTTTTAATCAAACACGACTCTATCAAATTAAAATCTTTTCTACACTCCACATAAAATATCAGAAATCTTTTCATTACTCCCTTTTTCCAAATTTTCACCCACAAATCTATGCCGCTCGCTTTGCCAAACCTCCCCCCTTTTTTAAAAAAAACACATGCGTCAAATCTTTTGTCAAAACTCCCCTCTTTCAAAAACCTTTTTTTAACATAATCTACTTGGGGACATCCCCCTTTTTCCCCACTCTCCATTCTTTTTTTTCCTTTTTTCAAAATAAAACCCCGTTCAAACCAAAATTCACTTTGTCACTTTTCCCCGCAAACCCCCTTTTGTTTTTGTTTAAAATTTTGTTTTTTTTTTTGAGAAACCACAATGCTGCCATAAATCACTTTGTCCCAATTCCCCTTTTTTTTTTTTTTTTTTTTTTTTTTTTTTTTTTTTTTTTTTTCAAAAAAACACTCATGCCAAACCACTTTTGTCACAATCCCCCTTTTTCCCCAAAAACCCCTTTTTTTTGTTTTTTTTTTTCCTGTTTTTTTCAAACCCAATGGGCATGTCCAACTCACCTTTTTCAAATTCCCCTTTTTTTTTTTTGGTTTTTTTTGTTTTTTTTTTTTTTTTTTTTTTTTTAAAAAAACCCATCATTCACAAAATCACTTTTTTCACAATCTCCCCTTTTTTTTTTTTAAAACAACCACAGCAACCCACTAACTTTGTAACGACCTTCCCCCCCTCCCTTTTTTTTTTTTTTTTTTTTTTTTTAAAAAAAAAATACCACATGCATTTCCCCCAAAAATCCCCCCCCCCCCCTTCTCCCCAAAATCTCCCCTTTTTTTTCAAACCCCACAAGCATGCCACAACTACTTTTAATTTCTCCCCTTTTTTTGGAAAACCCCCACAGGGGTCCCCCCAAAATCCCCTTTTCAAAATAATCTTCCCCTTTTTTTTTTTTTTTTTTTTTTAAACCCCACATGCACCCACCCTCCTTTTGTCAATAAATCTCCCTTTTTTCAAAAACCCACCAAAAGCATGCCATAACTCACTTTGTCAACCAATTTTTTTTCCCCCATTTTTTCAAACACCACATGCATTGCACAACCACTTTGTCAATAATTCCCTTTCTTTCAAACCACCAAAACATACAAACGCCACCCCCGCTCCCCCCTCTGCCCCCCTACCCTTCTTTTTTCCTACTCCCCCAATTATATTGGGGAAAAAAAAAACAGCCTTCCAGGGGACACCCCTTCCTGGAACCCGCCGTCTTTTTTTAGGTTTTGCCGCCCCTTACACCCCGGTCATGACAGTTAGCCCCTTTGCCCCGAGCCCTTCCGGGGGGGGTGAAAAGGGGGCTGGGGGACAAAGCTGGGGTGCGGAGGGCCCCTTCGGCGGCACCTTCCGTGCCGTCCGACCCGCCCATTACGTGTCCTGCTGTGTCAAAAAGCAAACCAAGCCTGGCTGCAAACAAAACGCTACGGTCCCTTGGGGTGGTGAAAATAAAGGGAAATTTCGCATTTTGTTCACATTCTAAAACACTAACCAACCTGGGTGTCAACAAACGCTACAGGTTTGTGTGGTGAAAAAAGGGGACTGCCCTTTTTTTGTCACATTCGAAAAAACCTAACCCGCCCCGGCTGAACAAGACGCTACAGGTGTCCTTGGGGGGGTGAAAATAGCCTACTGCAATTTTTGTCAAATTCTAAAACCCCTCCAAAAAGCAAACCAAACCTGGCTGCAAAAAAGGGCCCTACAGGGTCCTTGGTGTGGGGGGAAAATAGGTGCTTTGGCCCTTTGGTCACATTCGAAAACCAAACCCCCGCCCGGCGTAAAAGACCTCAAGGTGTCCTTGGTGTGGGGAAAAAATTTGGACTGTGCGATTTGTGTCACATTCTACAACACTGGCAAAAAAACAAACAAGCCCCCTGTCAACAAAACGTACAGGTGTCCCCTTTGGTGTGGGAAATAGTGTGATGCGCCTTTGGTACATTCGAAAAAACTAAAACCAAGCCTGGCTGTCAACCAAAACGTACGGGGCCTTGGGGGTGGTGGGAAAATAATGACTACCCCATTGGGGTCACATTTCCCCCACAACACTGACAAAAAAAAAACCAAGCCCGGCTGTCCCCAACAAAGGTCCTAAAAGGTGGGCCCTTTGGGTTTTTTGAAAATAAATGTGACCTTTCCTGACTTGGTTCCCCATTCCCCAAAACACTAAAACCCAAACCTGGCTGTCAACAAACCCCCACGGTCCCCCCTTTTGGGGGGTGAAAAAAAGTGTGACTTTCGCCATTTGTAAACACATATTTAAAAAAACTAAACCAAGCCTTTCTGTCAACAAAGGGAAAATTTTCAGGTGGGCCTTGGTGTGGGGAAAAATAGTGTGGGCTTTTCGCCAAAATTTTGTGTCACAAAATTTGAAAAAAACTGGCAAAAAGCAACCAAGCCTGGCCCGTCCCCAACCCCGGGCGCTACAAGGGTTTTCCGTGGGGTGGTGAAAATAATGACCTTTCCCAGATTTTTTTTTTTCACATTTTACAAACCCTGGGAAAAAACAAAAAAAGGGCCCGGCTGTCCCAAAAAGGGGCGCAAAAGGTGTCCTTTGGGGGTGGTAAAATAGGTGGAAAATTTTTCGGCCATTTGTGTCACATTCGAAAAAAAACCCCTTTAAACCCCCCCTGGCTGTCAAAAAGACCCTACCAAAGGGGTCCTTGGGGGTGGTGAAAATAGTGTGACTTTCGCCATTTTTTGTACATTCTAAAACACTGCCAAAAAAGCAACCAAGCCCCGGCTTTTCAAAAAAAGACCTACAGGTGTCCCCTTTGGGGTTTTGGGGGGAAAATTGTGTGGAAATGCGCCCAAATTTTTGTACATTGGGAAAACCCCTGGCCAAAAAAAACCCAAACCAAACCGGCTGTCAACCAAAAAACCCTAAAAGGGGCCTGGGTGTGGGGAAAATAAAAAAATGCCAATTTTTTGGGGCACATTCTACAACCCCTGGGAAAAAGCAAAAACCCAAAGGGCCCGGGGTGTCAACAAAGACTTTGGGGAAAAATTTAATTTACTGCCAGATTTTTTTGTCACAAAATTTTACAAAAACCCCTGACAAAAAGCCCCCCCCAAGAAGGGCCCTTTTTGGGGCTAATTTTCCTACAAAACCTAAAGGGGGTTAAAAAGGTTGTCCTTGGGGGTGGTGAAAAAAAGTGGGACTTTCGCCCCTTTGTGTCCCAATTCCCCAAAAAACCCCAAAAAAAAAAACCCAAAACACCCGGGTGCAAAAAAAGGAGCAAGGGCCTTTTAAAAAAGGGGGGCCCCGGGGTCCTTTTTGGAAAAAAAAAGTGGTGAACCGGAAAAATTTTTTGGGAAAATTTGTGGTCCCCATTTTAAAAACAAACAAATGGGGAAAAAAACAAACCCAAACCGGCTTTTCAAAAAAGACGCCCACAGGGGGTCCCCCGGTGTGGGAAAAAAATTGGGATTTTTTTACTTCTAAAAAATTTGGCCCCCCAATTTGGGGGTCACAAAACAATTTCCTTTTTAAAAAACTGGGGCAAAAAAAAGGCCAAAAACCCCAAGGGCCTTGGGGACAAAACCATACAAAATCATAAGTTCTGTGGAAAAAACTGACCGCCAAAAAATTTTGTGGCCCCCAAATTTTTGAAACCTCCCACCCTTCCAAAAAAAAATTTCAAAGGGCCCTTCCCCAAAAAAAATTTAAGACCCCCCCCTTTCCCCTTTTTTCCCCCCCAAATCTTGTTTTTTTTTTTTTTTTTTTTTTTTTTTTTGCTGCTTTTTTTTTTTTGGGGATTGCAGTGTTATGGGGTGTTTTTTTTTTTTTTTTTTCCCTTTTTTTTTCCCCGGGCCCTTTCCCCCCCACCCTTTTTTCCCCCTTTTCCCGTTTTTTTTTGACCTCCTTTCTGTTCCCCATAAAACCCATCTAAAACCCCCATCATCAGAAATTCCGCTTAACTCCCCTGTAAAACTAACCATTTTTTACCCCCCGTCCTTTTTCCCTTTTTTGGGGTCAAAAATGGGCCCGGAAAATTTACTACCCAAAACCCAAAAAGGGGGGGGCAAATAAATTTCAAAGGAAAATTTCTCAAAAAAAAAACTCCCACTGCATTTTCATAGCAAGGCATTTTTTATTTTAAAAATAAAAGCCTTTGGTCCGTGGGGCACATCCTTTTTTAAAGGGAAACAAACTTTGGGGAAAAAAATGAAACAAATTGGTGTGAAAAAAACTGAATACACTCTGTCTTTCCTTCTCAGCATACTTAAAAACAGCATTTAAAGTCAAATGAGTCACTGAACTGATGGTGACAGTGGGATTTGGAAAGGCCCTTTAAATTTGTTGGTCCGGGGACTGGTGGGCCCCATAACCCGGGGCCCAAATCTTTCCCCTGGGGACCCCGGCCAAAACAAAAGGGGGTATTTCAAACCGGGGACTGGCCAGACAAACGTGGGATGTGCACCCGTGACTGGCCAAAACAAACGTGGGTATGTGCACGGGAATTTGGCAACAAAAAGTGGGTTGGGGCATAGTTTACTGGCCAGACAACGTGGGTATGTGCAAAGGTGACTGGCCCGGGCAACCGGGGGTATGTGCAACCCCTGGACGGGGCCGAAAAAAACGTGGGGATGGGGGCAAAAGTGGGCTGGGGCCCGACAAAAGTGGGTATGTGCACGGAGACTTTGGGGGGAAAAAATGTGGGTTGTGCATAGGGACCTTTGGGCCCGACAAACGGGGGATTGGGGGCACGGGACCCGGCCAGACAACAGTGGGTATGTGCACGGTACCCGGCCAGGAACCAAAAGTGGGTATGTGCACGGGGACCCCGGGCCCGACAAAAGTGGGTATGTGCACCGTGACTGGCCAGACAACGTGGGTATGTGCCGGTGACTGGCCAGGCAAAGTGGGTTGGCACGGAGAGGCCAGACAATGGGGTATTGCACAGTTTATGGCCAGAAAAACGTGGGTATGGGCACAGTGACTGGCCAGACAACGGGGGTATGTGCAGGGGTGGGCCCGACCAAAAATGGGGGATGTGCACAGTTACGGCCAGACCTTGGGTATGTGCACAGTGAGAGATGGGGAAGAAGGAAAGGGCTCTTGGGTTTCATGGAAGTGACAAGATCTTTGGGGTTTTTGTTCGAAAGACGAACATAAAAAACAAGGACGCCATCAAACTTCAGCACAGAAATGCAGTCCCTATATCCGGGCAGACGGACATTACAGTTTCCAACATGAAGAAACAGAGTTACAGTTCTGTCCTGCAGTGATTGGACTTACAGTTTTCCAACATGGGAAAAACGGAGTTTACAGTTCTGTCTGAGTGATTGGCTTACAGTTTCCAACATTAAAAAAAAAAGATTACCCGTTTTTTGTCTGCAGTGATTGGACATTTCAGTTTCCAAAATGAAAAAGAGTTTTAAATTCTGTCTGCAGTGATTTTGGGCATTTTCAGTTTCCCCCATGAAGAAAAAAGTTACGTTTTTTATATTACAAAATTTAATTTAAAAAAAAAAAAAAGTTTAAATTTTATCTGCAGGGAAATTGGACATTACAGTTTCCAACATGAAAAAACGTTTTCAGTTCTGTCTGCAAGGACTGGAATTTCAATTTCCAACAGAAGGAACGGAGTTACAGTTCTGTCTGCATATTAACATTACAGTTTCCAAATGAAGAAAAGAGTTACAGTTCTGTCTGCCCGTGATTGGCATTACTGTTTCCAACAAAAAAAAAAGGAATTACAGTTTTGTCTGCATTTTATTGGACAAATTTTTCATTTTTCCCAAATTAAGGAAAAAAAGTTACAGTTCGTTGCGGATTGGAATTTCGTTTTCCCCAAATGAAGAAACAGAGTTACATTCGGTTGCAGTGATTGGACATTATATTTCCAACATGAAGAAACAGAGTACAGTTCTTTGCAGTGATTGGGCATTCATTTCCAACATGAAGAAACAGAGGGACAGTTCGTCTGCAGTGATTGGCATTACAGTTTTTCCAACATGAAAAAACAGAGTTACGGTTCTGTCTGCAGTGATTTGGGAAATTTCAGTTTTTCCAACATGAAGAAACAAAAGGTTTAAAAAATTCTGTCTGCGTGATTGGAATTTTCAGTTTCCCCAAAAATAAGAAAACAGAGTTACTAGTTTTGTTGCAGTGATTGGACATTACAGTTTTCCCAAAATGAAGAAAAAGGTTACAGTTTGTTGCATGATTGGAATCTTCCCCGAGCAGCCCCGATGATGAGAAGGAAAGATCCAAAAGTTTGATTTTTTTTTTTTTTTTTATTTTAACACATTTTAATTTTGGCGTTGCTTCCATGAAAAAGAAAGAGCCCCCCCAACCCCCTTTTCCAAAGATTTATACCAATCGAAAAGCCTGCCCTTTAAAAAAATACTGAAAAATTATGAGGTTTTAAAAACCCCTTAAAAAAAAACAAGCATGACATAATGTTAAGGACGCTGTCATACTCCTTCCACATTTTCTATTTGTCTCCACCAAAACAATGAACCACACACACACACACACACAACCCAAAACCCCACACACACCACACACACACATCGCACTGTCCACCCAAAACACCCACAGGTTCCCCACTTACAATCGCCCCACGCCTACAATGTTTCATAAGCACACCACACACACCACACACAACACACCCCAACACACACCCCCAAAACCCCCACACACTCACACAAAAACGCAATGTCCACCCCAAAACACCCAAGGGGCATGATTACAATCGGAAACCAGCAGAAAATTGCGCGGCAGCAGCTTGGCTCGCTGTTCGGGGGAGGATGCCCCGAGTGGGGAGGGGGCCGTTCGTCGATTTGAGAAGATTTTCCAGGTGTCAAAAAGCCGTTGCAATAACATTTGGGGCCCTTGCTGCGTTCACACACACAGGGGGGCAAAAAAAAAAACGATAGTTCAACGGGCTGAAAGCTTCATTAACAAATATATATACAGAAAAAACCAAACAGAAATGCTCAAATCACGAGAGAAAGTCTAAGAGAAAATTAGATAGGGGTTTTGCGATATGCATACACACGCAAAGGACACAGACAATATACAGAAACACACAAACACCGCCCCCACCACACACCCAAAACCACCACACACAAAAAACCCCCACACCAACCAAAAACTCGCCCTCCATGATCTACTTTCTGTATGGATCTTAAAACCCCCAATATTGGTATATTGAGAAGTTGACGGTCTATCAAGTGTTTAGAAATACTTCGTAGCGCTTGAAACCTTTTGCAGTCATTTAATGTCCCCTCAAAGTGGGTTTTTTTTCACCTGTTTAGGACAAAGGTGGGAAGGATGAATTCTTTTTGGGGATTGCTTTAACTTCTTTTGAATGTCACATCAGTTTTTTAAAAACGAACCAAAGTCATATCGCCTTTCCACCATGGAGCCCCTCCACCAATCTTTGCCCGTGTTTATTTAGTACCACATCAACACCAGAAAAATTTGGATTGGGGTTTACAGATTTGGGGGGAGGGCAAAGTGCCTTTGTTTTAAAACATCTTTTGGCAATCTGTTGAATTAAACCAAACACGTAATGCATACAATACGTGGTGTTCGTCTCTTCTCCCCTTCTTTTTTAACAAAAGCTATTTTGACCCAAGTCCGGCACAAAGCATGCCCCTTATAGATCACCTTTAGTCTCTAACAAAACCCCCTGTGACTGAAATACCCTCCTGCACAAAATGAATAGGGAAAAAATGCCTTTTCTTTTGATTTTAAATTGTATTAATTTTGTTAACAGAAAGGACCCACACAATGATGTTTTTTTTTGTTTTTTTTTTTTTTCACCCTTTTAATGCTGGGTTTTACAACTAAACCAAAGTTCTTTCGATTTTTAATAAAAAACTAAAAAAGGCAGCCTTTTAAAAAGAACCCCCTACTGTGTGTATTACGAGATGTGGGGGTTTTTTTTTTTCAAAACCCATTCTTGCCAAACTCAAAGCAGTTCTTTAAAAAACGGTTCAACAGTTTCCCGCGTCATCTTTTGACAGACAGAAGACAGACAGACAAAAAAAACCAACAGATGCATAAAAAAAAAACACAGCCTCCCCCCGTGGGAGGTTACCAGCCAACGACCCCAGCCTAACCTCCAGGCCAATGCGGGCCCTGAGGGGTGTCCACGGAGCGGGCTTAGGGTTTGCAGGAGTTCTTGTGGGCCCCTTGGCCTTGGCTTGGTGTACTGCGGGCTGCCAGCTCTCCATGTTGGCCCCGCAGGAAACCGCCCACCACGCCGTGGGAATCGCCCCGCGCCGTGAACCCCCCCGGGGGTGGTGGCCCTGAGTGGATGATGTCCCCCCCTTTTTGGGGATGGGACGGGGGAAACGTTTGGGGTGACTTTGGGGTGGACATGGAGAACGTGTGGGGGACTTTGATTTTCGGGGGAACGGAGGGTGACTTTGACTGGCATGGACGAAAAGTGGGGTGACTTTTTACTGGAATGGAGGAACGTGAGGGTGACTTTGATGGACATGGGGCGAACGTGAGGGTGACTTTGACTGGACGAAGGGGAAAATGAGGGGGACTTTGACTGGACATGAAGGGAAACATGAGGGTGACTTTTGGACTGGACAGAAAAGGGAACGGGGGGGTGACTTTGATTGGACATGAAGAAAAGAACTTTTAGGGTGATTTGAATTGGACATGAAGGGAACTGAAGGGGACTTTTTATTGGACTGAAGGGAAAAAACATAGGGGATTAGATTGGCCATGAGGGAACAGGGGGGACTTAGATTTTGGGCATGAAAGGGGGCAAAGAGGGTGACTTTTTATTTGGGGCATGAAGGGAACCTTTTAGGGTGTTTTTATTGGCATGAAGGGAACTGAGGGTGATTCGTTGGAATGAAGGGAACTGAGGGGACTTTTGATTGGACATGAAGGGGAAAAGTAGGGGATTTGTTTGGACATGAAAGGAAAGAAAGGGTGACTTTGATTGGCATGAAAAGGGAACATGAGGGTGACTTTAAAAATTTGGGCAGAAGGGAAAAACATGAGGGTGACTTTTTTGGGCATGAAAGGGACATGAAGGTGACTTTTGGGGCTGGGGGC
>JAMYXO010008855.1:0-10375 GCA_033310375.1 Conus canariensis
GAGCCCCTGTGATCACGGTGGGGGGCTTTCCTTCCCTGCCCGGACCACTTTTATGTCTTTTATTGCTTCAACCGGGCGGTCGGTTTTGTTTTTTTGGGGCCCCTTTTTTATTCCAGATGTAGAGGGGGGGAAAGAAAGTATATTTCTTGAAGAATGCAGCAAAAGACCGAGGGAAACAACACACAAAGCTGTATCGCAATGTTGACCTAAACACATGATCAAACCGCTTTTTCAAAAGTCAAAATCATCTTTAAAAAAAAAAAAAAAAACTTCATTAAATAATTAACAACTTTTTAAAAAATGGTCAACAAATACAGGCACCGCCGCCCCTTCAAACAAAAATTAACGGGGGCATTTTTTTCCACTGCAATGAACCCAAAAAGGGAACCTCGGGTCTTGCTGCGGAGCGTTACAACCCCCCCGTCTCCGACATAAACACTAAGTCCTTTTACTTCTTTTTCTTTTTCCCATTAATTTAACTGAGGGGTCCAAAGTCAGTCTTTTCAGACAATACAATAATGGGGGGCCCGAAAATTGTTTTCGGGTGGTGTTGTGTGTGTTTTGTGTGTGTGTGTTTGTGCGCGCGCGCGCTGGGGGGGGGGGGGGTCATAATTATACTATCATCGGGGGGAATTAAATTACAGTTGACTTTACTACTTGTGGCGGGGAATACATTGCATTTGAATTATATATGAGGATGGGGATGACTGCATTGACTTACATAATCATGGTAATGCATTGCTTGACATACTTCTTAAACATGGGGAATGAATTACAGTTAATTCACTACTATGAGACATTGCAGTTGAGTTACCACTTCGTTGCGGGGGAATAAAAAACGTTGATCTAAAGAACAAAATGTTCTTTTGACCAAAGCCCAAATGATTATTTTTTATCTTGTTTTATGGAAAGTGAATGGCTTTTAACAAAAAAAAACCTGAAAAAGAAACATCTTGTTTTAAAAATTTGGTTTACTCTTGGACTCTTTTTTCAAAAATGTCGAAAAAGCTTTGCTTTTTACGACGTTTAAATAAACAATGTTCAAATCTGCAAAGGGTATTGGGCGGCTTCAAAAGAGGTGATCCACCGTTTTCATGGGACAGATACCCCTTCAGGCACCCCAAACAGTTTTTTCCCCCCCTGAACTTTAAAACTCAGGAGAGAAAATGCAAAACATTGGAATGAAGCGAATGTCTGCGGCACAACAATGCAACAATGGTATCCTATCGTTAAACTCGGCGCCCCAAAGAAAATTTTTCATTAGAAAGAGACCTTTAAATTCCCGATTTTTTTTTTTCCCAAACATCCACCCCTCTTTTTAAATGGCGTAATCAAAAGGACAGAAAGGAGAGGGAATTCCCGGTTGCGGGGGAAACGGGTCACTATTCCTTGTGAATACCCCATTCTCGATTTTAATATATGGAAAAGGGGGGAAAGATAATAGAAAATTTTTCCCTTTCCGAATTCTACCCCTGGACTCATCTTTTCCCCTTCCTGTTTCCAAAAAAAAGAATTTTTCGGATGGGTTTAATTTCGCACGAAACCAGAATCAACCCAGCACAACAATTGAATTTTCTAAACTGTATCTAGTAAGAAAACGAGTAATTTGATAAGGGAAATTTTGTTTTTTGATATTCCCCATTTAGGGGATTAAAATAAAAACCCACAAAAAAACGGCCTTGAAAAAAAAATTTGCCGCAATTATTCCCCCCAAAATCTGGGTCAATATTTTTGGTTCAGAGGGCAAAAAAAAGGGTTAACAGATTTTCAAAGATTTCTTTTTCCCCCCTTTTTTTTAATTTAAGATTCCCTACGTGGATTTTGAATTAAAAGAAGCTAATTTAAGACAAGACTTTTTTAAACTTCTCTTTGTTTTTGGTTTCTTTTTTTACCCCACACACACACACCACACAACACACCACCCCAACACACAACACACTTTTCACACACCAAAACCGGGGCCTCATCCTTTTGACTAGGGGTTTAACGTCCTGGTTTACCTTCCCTTTAGCTTAATACCGGGTAAAATAAAGTTGGGGAAAGTTTGGGCATCAGTGGGTCTTCAGAAAGAAACCCTTTAGGGAATGTTTCGGCCCTACTCCTAAGGCAAGGGGGGCCGGGGTGCACCGGCATTCCCTCTCCCAAAATAATTCATCTGTAGTTTCATTCCCAGTCATCATGTTTTAAGCAACTGTAATTAAATTCCCCCTTTCACAGTTTTAATGTCAACTGTAATTTTTTTCCCCCATGCATCATGGGGAGTAAAAGTCAACTGTGTTTTTTATTCCCCCTGCATCATGGAGTTTTCAAATGTAATTTCATTTCCCATGATCATGGGTAAAGCAAAAACAAAAATTTACCCCATGCCATGGGTTAATCTCAATTTTAATTTCATTCCCCATATCATGTAGTAATGTAACTTAATGCATTCCCTATGCTTTATAGTTGTAATGTCAATTGTAAGCATTCCCCCCGCATATACTATAAGTCAACTTGAAAAGACCTCCCCCTCCCCAAGTAATATGTCAACTGAATTTCATTCCCATGCACCCAGTAATAATGAACTGTAATGTCATTCCCCCTGCACCCCAGTAAAATGCAACTGTAATTTCATTTCACACATCTACTCGAGTTTTTTGTAATTTTTATTTACATGCCTCAAAAGTAGTAAGTCAAATTTTGTTCCATTCCCCCTCTCATAGTCGTAATGTATGAATTCATTCCCCGGCGTCATACTGGTTATGTCAATTGAATTCTTTTTCCCTGCCTCAAAGCAGAAATGTAATGTAATTTCATTCCCCATGCTCCCCAGTCTAATGTCAACTGAATTTTATTCCCCCTACATCAAAAAATAACACCAACTTTAAAAGTCATTTCCCTATCACATAATGTCAACTGTAATTTCATTTCCCCTATATCATAGTATAATATCAAAGTGTTTTTATTCCCCCTGCCCATAGTAAATGTCACCTGGAGTCATTCCCCTGCTCTCTAGAAGTCATATGGTCAGAGGAAACCCCTGGCCCTTCTACCTTAATGCTCAGCATATTTAAAGCTGTAGCTAGCTTCCTCATTTTTTGCTCTGGTCTTGGAAATAGGGCAAACCGAGCGTAGGGTATAGACACCCCCCAAACCGACAAAAATGATGTACAAATTACCGTGTATCGTCAATATCTCCCCCCCACCCAACTCCCGCACGGGGCAGACTTAAATCAGATAACTCCCCTCCACGCGCTCTGTCACTGTGACAAGGTGGATACCCCAATAAATGTGTTGTGTTGTGTGTGTGTGTTGGTGTGTTGGGGTGTGTGTGTTGGTGTGTTGGTGGGTGTCTGTGGTTTTTGGTTTGTGTGTGTTGTGGTTTTTTGTGCGGTGTGTGTTACCTGTGCGGGCGTTACTATCGTCGTGCGTGCTCGTGCGGTTGTGTGTGTGTGTTGTTGTGCTGCTTGTGCTGGTGCTTGATGTTCTTGGGGCCCGTGTGGTGTGTGTGTGTGTGTGAGCGCGCGCGCGCTTGCTCTTTTGTACCGTGTTTTTATGCGGCAAAGGTAAGGGGGTGAAACGGGGGAGGGGAAGGGCCAACCCCATGACTCATAATATCACCAGGGTAGAGCGATTATGGTGGGACAGAGGGTTTTTTTGTCTACGGACCGACGCTAGTACTTTCCGCTCTCTTTTCCCCCCCCCCCCCCCCCCCCCATCCCCCCCCCCCCCCCCCCCCACCCCCTCTAGAAAAAAAAAAAAAAAATCTTGACCACCCGCACGCCAAATCCCTTACCCCACCCTTAAAACCTCTCCCCCTCTCTTCCTCTCTCTCTCCTCTCTCTCTCTCTCCTCTCTCTCTCCTCTTCCCCTCCCCCTCTTTCCTCTCTCTCTCTCTCTCTCTCTCTCACAACCCCACACACACACAACACAACACACACGCCAACACACCCCACACAACAAAAACACACACACACACACACACACACACACACACAACAACACACACTCACCCCCAACGTTGACTGACTCTGCTGCTGACAGAAACCATTTTTAAGTTTTCGTCAGATTAAGGTTTTGGGTTTTTCGTTTTAAAAAGAAAGAGAAAAATAAAACTTTTGTTTAAAACACACCACCCAAAACCACACACACAACACACACACAACACACACACACCACACACCACACCAAGTTTATTCTGGAATAATATAATATATATTTTGGTGTGTGTGTGTGTTGTTGTGTGTGTGTGTGTGTGTGTTTTGTGCGTGTGTGTGTGTATACTACAAAACAATTTTGATCATTAGGATAAATATTTGATGAAAACCCCTGTAGGTTGCTAAGCCTACTAAAGGGATTTGAGTCAAAAACAAAACAATAGATAGAAAAGATAAAATTAATAGATAGATAATATGTTTTAGTGTGTATATATTTTAATCTTGTCTCTCTTCTCTCTCTCTCTCTCTTTTCCTCTCTCCTCTCTCTCTCTCTTTCCCACCCCCCCCCTTCTCCTCTCTCTCTGTCTCTTCTCTCTTTGTTTGCCTTATCTCTTGCAGCTGCCCGGGTGATGGGAGTACTACTTTGGCCCCCTTTTTGAATGCTCCCAACTCGTGTCTTGAGTCGACCAAAAAAAACAAATCCAAAACAGTAAAAGCCCTTTTTCTAACACTTGTTCCCAGTTGTTTTTCCTTAGCATTCGACTCTTATACATTGATTTCCCTTTTTTGGGTCTAGAGAGAAGAAGAAGAGAGAGAGAAGAGAGTCATGACAATATACAGTGGATGCTTTTGGGGCTGTAACAATCAACAAAAAGGAACGGAGGGGGTACAAATGAAGTATGGCTTTGTCGTTCTAAATGATGTTAAGCTTATCTTGTAGCACGTGATCCGTACTGCGCTTTCTTTGCGCCAGAAATTGCGATGAAAAAAACAAAATGAAAACAATTTGCTAAACCACAACACCAGCCATAATGACTTCTTTTCCACAAGACGTTTTCTCCGATCCAAACAACCAATGACACCACACACACCACACACACACACACACACACACCCCCACACCACAACACACACACACATGCACACACACCACACACACCACACACCAAAAAACAGAGGGGAGAAGAGAGAGAGGGAAAAGAAGGAGAGAAGCAGGCGGATTTTTCGGCAAGCTGTTGGGGGACATCATTTTCCTTCCGCGTCCGCCAAGACCTTCTGAGCACCCCCCTCCATCAATTCCCCCGGGCGATGCCGTTTTTCTGTGACGACGGTCCATGCTTTTTCCCCCCCCCCCCTCCCCTCCCAACCTCCCCCTTCAGCGGGGATTTGTAACTGCTCAATCCTCCTTGGCACCAGTCAACGGGCCAGAAAAGTAAGACAACTGGCAACCGTATCTGGATTTTTTTTTTTTCTTAGCAAAAAAGGGATCAGGTATTCATTGATCAAAAAAAAAAAAATCTTCAACCCAACTCCAGGGGTTTGTTGTTTTGGGGTTTGTGTGTTGTGTGTGGTTGTGTGTGTTTTACTGAACCGAATGTCTACTTTGATACTTTGAACAATTGTCATTGTCACCCCCCTTTTCCCCCAAGATTTTCCGCGTAGACTTTGATTTGAAAGCAATAGGGCCTATTCTTCTTTTTTGTCACGTTCGGGGAAAAAGATGCTAGAGAAACAAATAGACTGGGCTTGATCCGTAACCCCCCATGGGGGTTCTTTGTTGTTAAACTCTACAATCTCGTGGGTGTTACTACTGGGGTGGCGCTGCGAGACATAAATGGGATTATTCACTTGGGGCGAATTTAAAACACCATACCTGAAAATGGGGTTTTCCTGAGAAAGTAAAGACGTTCCCTAGATCTTGACCGCATCCGAATTTGCAAAGATTAAAGATTTGTTTGCGACGGGAAAGATGTCTTTCCCAACTTCGTTTATCCCGCGCCTTCGAATCAAAAAGGTAAGCGTTCTGTAATGTAACCCCCGGGGGTTGGGACGAGTTTACGTTTCCGCTTTTGTTTGCAAAATGTTTGTAAATTCTAATTGGCTCCTACCTTTTCTTTCCGCACATGCTTGGTGTTCCCCGTCACAGTCGTTGCCAGTTTGGAGAAAAGCTTTCCAAGGCTATGCCCCCTGTAATTCAATTTTTTGGGGACTGACCTATTTGATGTCATTTGAAATTTTTTACTGAAAAAAAACATAACTCCTTTTTTTTACTCTTTCTCTCTCTCCCCCTCTTCTCCTCTCTCTCTCTCTCTCTCTCTCTCTATATATATAAATAATATATTATAATTAATATATTTTGTTGTGGTTGTGTTGTGTTGGGGTGGGTTTTTATACATAAGTACAAATTTTAAAAATATATAATTTATATATATATAATGTGTGTGTGTGTTTTTGTGTGTGTGTTGTTTGTTGGTGTGTGGTTGTTGGGGGAAAAAAGAGGGAAAAAGAGAGGGGGGGTTGGGGGGATTTGTGTTTGACTGCACCCTTTACCCAAACTTTTTCAAATTTTTGCTTTTGGGTAAATCACTGGACAGACTAGAATTTGGGCTGAACTTTTTAATTTTGGGGGGGGGATACCCTTTTAACCACCCACACCAAAATCGTGGGGGGGGGGGAGGGGGGAGGGGACAGGGCCTTTTGTCATGAGGTAATCAGGAGGCAAAGGGAAAACTCCCCTCCCCCATCCCCCACTAAGCCCACTGGTCCTCCTTTCTGAACAACAAGATTTTAATGACATCGTGATTTTTTAAGACAAGTACTATGCTTTTGTATAATCATAAAAGTTTTGCTCATTGGCCTGTTTTTTAAACATCTCTCTTAAACGAAATAAAAGATTTTTTTGGATTAATATTTAAACCTCCTTTCAATGAAAACAGTTATAAACAGGGTGAAATTTGGAAAAAGCCATGTTCTTGTTATCGCTTTTTTCCCCGAATAACGGACTGTTAGAACGCTATAATTTCACAAAGCACGTTTTTGGAAAAGAGAGGGGGTTAGTTACCGCTAAGGGCAACAAACAGAGTACAACAATACACAATGCATTTTGACCTCTTGGGTTTCTTCAGGCGAAAACAAAATAACTTTAGGGCAGTAACAGAAAACATGTATCACTTAGTTTTGTTCCCTTTGCCCAATCAAAAAACAGCATTTAGGGGAAATGACATGAAGAAAAATGTTCACTTTTCGCTTCTTTTTTCGTTCCAAAACAATCATTTTTGTTTGAGCGAAAAGGAAAGCAAAGCTAAGTGGGTTCATGTTTTTCTTGTCACTTCCTAAAATTTTTTTGTTTTCGCCCGAAGAAGACCCAAGAGGGCTAATGCATTGTGTGGGTTTTCCTTTACCTGATGTTGTGTCCTTCGGTAACAACCCCCTCTCTTTTTCCCAAATTTTCTTTCATTTTCCGCCCTCAGTCACTCCGTTTTAAACCTTTACCAAAACACTGTTAATAATTGTAAGCAGCGAGGGGAAAAAGCACAAAATTTTGCAAGAACTAGTTCTCGAAACGAAAAACTTAAGGGAAAGGCCGTAAAATTGGTTTTTTCCCATCAAATTTTCCCCTTCCTCCACTCCTCCTCCTCCTCCTCCTCCTCCTCCTCCTCCTGCTTCCTCCTCCTTCTCCTCCTCCTCCTTCTTCTTCTGCCCTTTTTCTCCTCCTTTTCCTCCCCCCTGGGAAAATGCCAATACCATTGACTTCCGGAAAAGGCCGGGGGACTCCCAAAAAACCGGGGGACACTGGGAAAGCCAAAACCCGGGTCTTGGGGTGGTCCCCACTTTTGCCTAAACTGTGGCACTAAGAATAAAAGGAAAAGATCTCCCCGGGTTCACCCAAAAGGGGGGGGGGGAAAAGATGAAACCTCGTGCCAACCCCAACTGCAAATCCCCAAAGGACTATGAACTGACCAAATGAAATCCATGTGCTGTGGAAACGTTTCGCTACCACCCTGGCAGAAAATCCACAGAAAAAAGAGGGATGTGTGAAACTCATCGAAGACAGCAGCGCACTGCTCACAGATAAGACGCGGAAGCCCCAAAGGGCCCAATTTAAACCCATGCCAAGGACATCCCTGTTGGTTGGATGAGGGAAATTTTCACACCCCCGACCAGGCCCCCGAAACTCAACCCCACGACAAACAAACTAAGATTGGGAAAACGATGCAAAATCGTCCAAAACTCGATCACTGATAGGGAAAAGCACCCTGGAACACAAAATACCCCATATGGGGACTTGTGTACCACATTAGAAGCTATGGGAAAAACTCCCCCAAAAGAAAACCCCTCCAAAAATCCAGACCCAAAGAAAAATGGAAAGATCACCCAAAAAAAAACCTCAAATGCAAATGAAGCCCACTCCACTGAAAAAAAGGGTTTGGAAAAAACGGGGAAAACCTAAAAAAAACACAGCGCCCTCAGCAAAGCAATCTCAAGGAAGAAAAGCAAAAGAAAAGACAAAAGAGCGTTCTTCAAAACCCCTTTCCTTTTGCCAGAACATGTTTGAGCCCAAAATCGGGGGACCCTAATGGGGACAAAGGATTCTTGCACATCTGGGGAAAACATATCTACCCCCCAGAGCAAAGCACCCCCGACCCTTTGCTGGTGTGGCCCCCCAACCCTGAGGAAATCAAAGGCAACCTCCAACGTTTGGGGGGAAATCAAGAAGGTGGCGAAAAAGCAGAGCCAAAATCATCCCAGGGCAAAGGGAATACCTTACCATTTTAAAAGAAATCCCCCAAAGGGTGGGGATGGCTCCACAGGTGCTGCGATCGGCTTGGAAAAACGGGAATCAGGGGCCAGGGGGTGACGGCGGGGTGGGAACATCCCTAAAGGCAAAACTAAAATTGCTCAGCCAGTTCACCAAATATACTACTGAACGTCAAAGGGGAAAATTTTCCTGTCAGGGCAGAAACGACCAAAACCTGAGGAAAAAAAAAATACGGAGTGTCAGTCCAGAAAGGTGGCATCCCGGGCTCTCTGGTAAACACCCACAATGATCGGGAACCAAAATCCAAAAGCAAAAAAAAAAAAGACCGGGACTATTCTTGATCTGGAAAAACGCATAGGGGATCTTGCCCCATGAAGATACAGTTGGCTCTTGAGATTACCATTCCCAAAAAATCCGCGACATGCTCAAAAGTCTTAAAGGGTTTCCCAAAGGGGTTTTTTCTACCAGGATACACAACAGATGGATCAATTTGGGAAGTGGGTTTTGAAATGGCGGGAAAATTTCCCCCAATACTGTTCGGCTGAATGAACCATTTTGAAAGCAGCAACAAACAACGCGAGACAAACAGCCCTTTGGGCGGGGATAAAAATTCCCTCCTCTAAAGGCCCTTTTCAGGGATACACTACATGATTTCATCCAAGAAGCAAAAAGTCATGTGCTGGGAGGCGGGGACGACATTTGCCTATCCAGAATGAAGTTCAACCAAAGAAATCACGGGTCCTCACTAAAAAGGGAAAATGCCGGATCTTGGTCTTCATTTTCCCAACCACCATTCCAACATCACAGAAAAATCAAAGCCTTGAAGAGGGTATATGATACGCTGAAAAGACACACAAAGAGCAAAAGAAACCAAGCAATGGCGGGGGAATTAGACCAATGACCGGGGGCTCCCGGCAAAAAAAGGGTGGTGTCTGCATTATTGTACAAACCCTATGGCCTTTTATGATATTCGACATCTGCCCCAAAAAGGGGGGGCAAGGGAAGCAAAATCAACAATTCACAAGGAAAATGGTTGGGTGCCCACCCTGTTAAGACTCCTTTTGCGCCAACAAAGCGAAACTCCCACTAAACCCATCCTTGGGGAAAAAAAAAAGGGGGAAGATCAATTCAACACGGGGGACTCGGGGAAAAATGGTAGAAGAATCAACCCCAGCTGAAAAGGGCAAAATGGAAAGTTAAAGGGGGAGGGATTTAAAAAAACCCAAAGATAAGAATAACAGACACACACAAACCAACAACAAGGGCTGGGGGTGACCAAACGAATGTGGTCAAACCAAAGGAAAGCCCAAAAGAACATGATTCAGGGATAAAAAAAGAAACCAAAAAAGACCCAAAAGCAGTCCCCAATCAGCAAGGGGAAGGGCAAGTGGGAGAATGCACTCCAAAAATCTCATTGGGAAAGACATTTTTCCTGGCCCTCTCAGGTCACTTCATTTTTCCGATCTATATACCTTTTGCCTCAAATGCAAACCTGGTGAAATGGGGGGAAAAAGACGACCCGCATCCCCCTCCATAAAAACAAAAAGTGGAGCATGTCCCAACCGTAAATAGCCCTGGGTCAAGGAAAGGGACAATGGGGCACAACCAATGCTCAAAGAGATTGACAATACTGGGGTATCCAAAACCACAAAAGGGAAAAAACAGGACTCCAAAAGCCCCGCAAATTTTTCACGGCAGG
>JAMYXO010008856.1:0-2500 GCA_033310375.1 Conus canariensis
TCTCTCTCTCTCTCTCTCTCTCTCTCTCTCTCGCTCGCTCTCTCTTATCTATTTCAAAGCTGAAAAAGTCATTGTCTCGATATTGCAAAATAATTCAGCATAGAAAAAAAAAACTTTTAAGTCAAGTGAGAAGGCGTGTCTTACCCCTCTGTCTCTCTCTTTGTAAGGCAAGAATACACTCAGGCAAAACGACCGCTACCAGAGAGAGAGAGAGAGAGAGAGAGAGAGAGAGAGAGAGAGAGAGAGAGAGAGAGAGAGGAGAGAGAGAAGAAGCAAATGGGTACTGTATGTTTCACTGAACTTAAAATTCAAAAGGGGAGAAAACGTGAGTGGACTGTTATTATGCTTAGCGTCCTGTGTGACAGCCTAGAATATTGCTGAATGATGGGGTTGAAGTAATGTCTGCTACCACTTGGGTATACATCTGTGTCTGTCTGTCTGTCTGTCTGTCTGTCTGTCTGTCTGAGACATGCAGACAGCCAACAGATAGTTATAGAAAAAGACAGAGACAGAGACACAGAGAGAGACAAAGAAAAAGAGGGAGAGGAAGACCTAGTGCATTGGTGAGCAATGAAACAGAATCACACTATTTGGCGCCTGGGAGTGTCACAATAGAGAATACGTTTAGTTCCCTTCCCATTTCTTTGAGCCATTCCTTCTTCCCACTTCCCCTCCCCTCCACCCCTATCTCCTATTTTCGAGTCCACCATTCCATCACAATACCATTCAGGCTTTCTCGCACTCGTCCTGTCCAGTTACGTAAGTTCGACAAGTGCTATAAGCAAGAAATAAGAAACGAAAGGTCAGTCTTCTTTTTGGCTGCCGACAAAGCACTGTGCAAATTAAATGAAGGTGGTCTCTGAACACCCAAACACTTTTCCCTCAGAAGTATCTGACTTCTTCATTATTATTTCAAGCCCGATGTGGTGTCATATTCAGATGGAAGGAGAACATATCTGAGAATAATGGGAACATTTCTTTTTTTTTTGATATATTTTTTTATTTCTTTCCTCATTCTCTCTCTTCCATTCCACAGTTCCTTCTTTCTCTCATCTCCATTCTTTCATCAACATGATCTTTCTCTTTGCTGTACATTTCCGGATGCAAATTATCACATATTTTTTGTTGTTAATCATATTTGTACATGTTTGACATTATTGTAGTAAATAATCCGTGAAACGTATTAGGAACGAGTTATCTTTTTTATCGGCTTGAAAGGATTTGAGTGAGAGTTCAATGTATGCCGAGGAAAGGTTGTTTTCTTTTTGTTGGATATACACACATACACAACAAACAAAAATCACTAAGCACAATCCTCTGAGTTCTTACAAACTACAAGCACATAAAGGCAAACAAACACACCCGCTCACTCCACTCACACCCCCTCCCGTCCCTACCCACGCACACCCCCACTTTCTCTCTTCTTATGAATTAATAATACTTAAACAATATACATAATTATACAATTTATAATAATGAAGTAATGTTTTCTCCGTGTGGTACCATGTGATAGCTGTTGTATATAACGCATAACATAATTGTGTTCACTGTAATGATCCTTCAAAATATAGATTTAAACAGACGTAAGCATTTCCCAGCTGAGTGTACACACCAGCACCGAAATCCCGTCCATCAGTGTCTTTATATTTCTTTAACAATCAAAAGAAAGTTAATTATATGTTCTTCAGCCCGCTACCAATATGACATCGCTACACCACAGCCGTTGCCCCGCCGACCAACCAACAAACCAACCTACCAGCTAAGTTGCCGATCGGCCTACGGGTCCCAGCCGCGGCATCGCCATGCCAGACAAGCAGCGGGCCACAGGCTACAACCACACTCAATGATATTTGAATACCTTATGAAATTACCTACACATCCTGAACATATCCTCTCATGCACGTATTAAATCCAGGTATCTTATGATTTTGATTATCAATTTTCAAATAATACTTCATAATTGATCCAATTAGTGTTAAATTTTTGCAGATTCAATTGTACAGTTGCTATGTATTTTTCAAGATTATATCTTCTCTTTAGTATTTTTAGAAATACTGTTATTGAAGGCTTACATTTGTTTATTTTACAGCTAAAAATGTAGTATTTGGCTATCAGTATTATAAGATCGAATGTAGTATCAGTTGTGGAATTGTCATCTGCTCCAAATATTATTGTGTTTTCAGTCAGAGACAGATTATTCGCTATTAAACACTTTCCTTTTATTAATTCTTGCAATGATTTCCAGAAATCATTGACGTGTATGCATCTCCAGAACATATGTTCAATGCTGTCTTTTTCCTCTTCACAGAAACTACAGTTATAACTTTCTACTATTCCCATTTCTTTCAGAGCTACATTAGTTGCAATTATTCGATGCACTATTCTCATTTGCATCCATTTTAGCTTAATATCCTTAATTTGATGAATTTTTCTAAAACATTTCTTCAAGGTATCTGTCTATTCAGCTTCTCCGTCCATTTTGCACAACAGTTTGGTTCCC
>JAMYXO010008857.1:0-10371 GCA_033310375.1 Conus canariensis
GGAAAAAAGGGTGGGTGCCTGGAGAAAAAAAGGGGGGTTCCGTCAGGGGGGATGGGGGCCAGGGGCAGAAAAAAAGGGGGGGTCCCCGGGGAAAGAAGAGGGATGGGGCCCCTTGGAGAAAAAGGGGAGGGTTTTTTTTGGGCCAAAAGAAGAGGGGGGGGTGCCATGGCAGAAAAAAGGGGGAGGGTGCCTTTGCAGAAAAGAGGGGGGGGTGGAGGAGAAAAAAAAGGGGGGGGGGGCCTGGCAAAAAAGGGGGGATGGGTCCGGAAAAAAAGGGGGGATGGGTCCCAAATGGCAAAAAAGAGGGGGGTGCCATGGCAAAAAAAAGGGGGAGGGGGGGCCCGGGCAAAAAGGGGAAAACGGGAGAAAAAGGGGAGGGGGTTCCCCGGGGGAAGAAAGGGTGGGGGGCGAAGAAGAGGGATGGGTGCCATGGAGAAAAAGGGATGGGTCCCCGGGGAAAAAAGGGGGGGGGTCCCCGGGCAAAGAAGGGGGGTTGGGGGCCGGGGCAGAAAAGAGGGGGGGTGCCGGAAAAAAAAGGGGGGGGTGTTTTTGGGAGAAGAAGGGGGAGGGGGCCGGAAAAAGGAGGGGGGGCCAGGGAAAAAGGGGGGTGGGTGCCAGGCAGAAGAAGAGGAGGGGGTGCCGCGGCAGAAGACGATTGGGGGTGGCCGCGGCAAAAAAAAGGGGGGGTGGGTCGTGGAGAAAACGATTGAGGGGTGAAAAGGCAAAAGAAGAGGGATGGGGCCATGGCAAAAAACATTGTTTGGGTGTCGGGGGGCAGAAAAGGGGGGATGGGTGCGGGCAGAAAAAGGGGGGGAAGGGCCCCCCGGCAACAAAAAGGGGAGGGGGTGTTGGCAAAGACGATTGATGGGGGGCCATGGCAAAGAAGAGGTGGGTCCCCAGGCAGAAACGTTGAGGGGTCCATGGCAAAAAAAGGGGGAGGGGGGCCAGGGCAGAAAAAAGGGGGGATGGGTGCCAGGGGCAAAAAAGGGGGGAATGGGTGTCAGGGCAGAAAAAGGGATGGGTGCCATGGCAGAAGAAAAAAGGGAGGGGTCCCAAATGGCGAAAAGGGGGGGGGGGTGTGGGGGGCAGAAAAGAGGGAGGGTTTTGCCAGGAGAAGAAAAAGGGATGGGTCCCCAGGGAAAAAGAAGAAAGGGATGGGTGCCAGGCAAAGAAGAAGGGGGGGTGCCGCCGCCTAAATATCTTTGCTCTAGATGTTTTTAAAATTAGGGGGAAAAACCCCCCCAAATATACCCCATTGGCTGTGGGACTTTTTTGTCTTTTTTTTCATATCAATGGCTGCATTTCCATTTTATGTTTTGGGGCTGAAACCCATGCATTTTTTTTATCATGTTCCCCCTTTTTTGGGGGACAAATTTGGGGGAAAATTTTTTTTACAGGAGAAATTATTGATTTATTTTCCCCTTTTTAGAAAATTTTTTTAAAAAAGGGCCCAACCATTCTCGTCCCGGACTCTTCCCCCCTTAAAAGGTGTTAATTCCCTTTTTCAGCGGGTTAAAAGGGATTTTTTTTCCCCCTTTGACTTTTTCAGACAGTGTTATAGGGTTCATTCCCTTTGACTTTTTTTTTGGTTGCCATGGAACAGTTTTGCAATATCTGTAAGAAGAAATAAAACCCCAAAGGGGAAAAGGCAGAAGCAATGAAAAAAAATTCCAAAGGGCTTTTTTGAACTTCATAAGGCTTCAATTTTTCCCGACTTAGAATTGGGGTCCCCCCTAGCAAGGTGGTTAAGGCAACCATTTTAGAAGTTATGGTTCCCAAAACTGGCGTGTCAGGAAAAAAAAACCCCCCCAGCAAAAGGGGGTCTGAAACCCCGTAGTAGCCCAGTCCTTAAATGAAAGAGTTCAGGGCCGAAAAACCTGTCATTGGGGTTCCTTAAACTGAAAAATTCTGCTGTCAAGCTTTTTCCAAATTTTTTTTTTTTATCTCGGGGGACTAAACCACTTTTTTTGGGGGCCCGCCCGGGACATTCCGGGGAAAAAGCAATGAAATTAAAAAAAAAAAAAGATTTGAGACTGTGGGTGGCTCTTCATTTTCCCCCTTTCCCTTAAAATTGCACGGGACCAGAAAAGTAAGAGCACCCAGAAAATTATGGAGGGGGGGAAAAAAAGAAAATTTTTTCAGTCCCAACCAATACAAGGGAAAAAATTTACCCCTTACTAAAATAATAAACAAGTGTTATCCCCAGGGTCCTTTGGGGGGAAAATTTTAACACGGGGGATGGGCATGAAAACCCCCTGAATAAAAAAGGGGGGTTTTGAAGAAACGGTTTTAAAAAAACACGATGTGGAAAGAAAAGGGCCCCAAAAATTTAGACCATAGTGCCAAGGATGCCCCCAAATGATTGGTTCCCTATGAGAATTTTTTACGGGGGTTTTGATGTCAAAGGCCCGGAACTCAACTTTTCACCTGTAAAATGCAAAGAGAAAAGGGAAAATTAGATTTAAAAATGGCGCCACACGGAGGGGGGGGAAACACAGAGCACAAAACCCCCACATTTAGAGGGAAGGGGGGGAAAAAGTAGGGGTGTTTTAAAAAAAAACACCAAATATGAAGATTTTTTCCCCCAAAAAGGGAAGCACAAGACTTTGGGTATCAAACCAAAAAAGGGGAAAGGGGAACCTTCTGGAAAAAAAAAGGCATTCAAAGCCAAAAAAAAAAAAAAGGGGGGAGCTAGAAAGATAGCGATGGAGTGTGCATTCCCAAAGCCCCAAAAATCCAGTGACATCAGACACAGACCATGTCACCTCAGAACGTTGGGGGGAAAATCTTTTCTCTATCAGGGGGGGCCCGGCGACCTAAAAACCTACCGCACAGAAAAATTTAATAAAAAAATTTGTCAATAAAAGGAGGCCCCTCGTAAAAGTGTCTTTTAGGAGAAGATGCCGCGTGATTTGGAAGCATTTCAAAGAGCTAAAAAAAAACAGGACCTTGGAAGGGGATAGCTCGAGGGGGGCAAATGCATGTGGTCAGTTCTTCACAAGTTGATTCACTCGGCCTTTGAGACGTATAAATTTTCTAAAAAAATGTCCGAGACCTTTTGCGGGGGAAAAATTTGAATGTTTTTTTTGGGGGATGGTCTGCTGAATCTTTACCGTTTTTTTGGGCTGCTTTCATGGTAACTCCAGTGCCAACATAAAAAATTGCAGAAAGGGCAAAATTTTGGGTTCCAGCAAAGGAGAAACACAGAAAGACGGGTCATCTGAATTGGCTACAAATGTGCTGCTTTTCCCCTGCAGTACTTTTTTTGGGGGGGGCCCCTTTGGGGGGTCATCTTGAAAAAAAACCATAGTGGTGGGGGTTTCAGCAGCACTTAAAAAAAAACCAACTGCCCCTAAGATCCTGTCTTGAATGACAAAAAATTTCCCTTTAAACCCACCAAGGAATGAGATACAGGAAGTATGAAGCAGTCAGACAAGTTTTTGCTTATAAAGGATGTTTTAAAAAAACCAAGGAAACAAAAAGCCTGTCCCGCAAAAAGGGGAAAAAAATATGAAAAAAATTATTTTTACTTGAACCCAAAACCAACCATGAAAGTGCAAAGGGGGGTTTTTTGGGAAAAAACAGGGTGGAAAGAACCAAGAAAAAGACAGAAGAAAAGCAAAAAAACAGACCAGTGGGCTCCTTTGGTAAAAAAACATGGTGGGGTGCCCTGTTTTCATGCTGATCCGGAAGGGCCCAGGGCCTCTGCTAAATGTAGAAAATCGCACTAACACAGGGGGAAAACAGTAGAGGCCAAAGCCAACAATTTACCAAGGAAAGGGTTGGGGTTTTCCCCCCGGTCTCACTGATGTTTCTCACAGATGTTGCCAAGGGGGAAGGGGGACACATGCGACAGCCAAGTGCATAAAAAGATTGCACATTTTCACATTTTTCGAGTGAAAAACAACATTACCAGAAGCCCAGCATCAATGTTCACGGGGCAAGGGCCACGGGGCGGGGGTTTGAACAGTTTTATTCAGGAGGATGGAAACGGGGTTTTTCGCTGGATGGATGCCGGAGTGCACGTAGATTTTTCCAAATTAGAATAAACATCCAAAAACATTAGAAGACTGGCAATAGCCCCGGGTATGAAATTTCCCCACGGTTTTTTTTCGACTAAAACCCCGGTTGTCTTAAAAAGTAAATTTGGGGGCAAGCCCATCAAAAAGATGCTTGGGGTTTTTTCCCAACTCGGGCCTACGTTTTGAGGGAACCGGCTTCCAAGTTTGGAGCAGGGGGGAAAAGGGGGGGGGGGGGGGCTCATCACCTTTTTGATTCATGAAACAGGCGGGCACTTTCTTTGGGGGGGGAGGGGGCCAGAACAAAAAGGGGGAATTGGCAGAGGGCTGAAAAAAATTTCCAAACCAGCACGATCAATTGAACTTGTAAGGCTTAATTTCCCTGGGAAAAGGTGCCTACATGTTTTGGGTAAGAGTCCACCCTACACGAAAAAAAAAACAGAAAGCACACAAAACAAAGTGTGAAGAAAGCATTTTTTAAAAAACCCCCGACAAAAAACAGGACAAAAAAATTTTCCGCAATTGCCTCCCAGCGAAAAAAAAAATAAGACAAAAACATGCCAATACCCCCCCTTTTAAGCCAAAGTTGAATGAAGTAGAAAAGGGGCAGTGGGAGAAGGGTGATAGAGTTTGGGGAAAAAGGGCACGAGGAAAGAGGGAGAGTAAAGTGAGGAGGGGGAAAAAAGGGGGGAAGAGAGAGAGAGAGGGGGGGGGGGAGGGGAAAAAAAAGGGGGGGAGAGAAAAGAGAGAGAATGGAAGAGGGGGAAAAGGGAGAATAGAAAAAAAAAGGGGGGGGGAAGGGAAAGAGGGAGTGGGGGGGGGAGGGTGTGATGTATGAGGGGGGGTTTTTGCATAAAAAAGAAATGAAAAAAGAAAAAACATAAATAAAAAACAGTATCTCAAAAAGCATTTTTTAAAAACAAGGGGAGGGGGGGGGGGGGGGGGAGAGAAGCTGGGGGATATCTAATTTTTTTTTTTAAGTGAGTAGGAAAAAGAAAAAACCACTATCATAAAAAAATGGTTTTTTTTTGGAGAAATTTAAAAAAAGGGGGGGTTCAAAATTCGCCAAATTTTGGGGGGGTGGAAAAGTTTTTAAAAATTTTGTTTTTGTTTTGGGGGCACCCTTTTTTTGGGATTAAAACAGGCCAGTTGTGTGAATGGGTGTAATGCAATCCATGATGCCAGTAAAAGGGGAAAAAAAGGGGGAAAATTTAAACAGGTCGGGGGTTTTTGGGGGTTGAGCAGGACCGTATAGGGTGCCCTACATGAAAAAAAAATTAAAAGATGTAAAAGAGGGGACAAAGACTAATTTTGGAATTGGGAGACCCGTTAAGACACAAAATTTAAACAAAAAAAACCTACCTCCTTTAGAATTGATGATGGTTTATGGATTGTTTTACGCTCGGGAAATCAAGATCCAACCAGAAAAAAGCAGGGGCACGACTTTCCAAAAAATTTCCCGAGGTAGGGGGGGAAAATCCTTGCGGAGCTTTGAGTGGCCTGATGTTCCCCAAACTAGATTATGCCACAGGGAAAAAACCCCCCCCCCATAGATGAAAAAAACCAAAGAACAGGGCATACCATCTTTTTTAAAAAAAAATCTTTTGGGTACTATCATCAAACAAGAATTAAATTTGGTTGATTTCAAAAAGGGGAAAAAACAAATTGGGGGGGGTTTTCTTTAAAAAAAAACAATTTGGGGGGGGTTCTCTAAATCTAAAAAGGGGGCTATTCCCAACCCCAAAAAAAAACCCAAAGGGTAGTTAAATTTTTAAAGTAAAAAAAAAAAGCATTTTTTTTCAGCCGTACCAGGGACAAAGAAAAAGGGGTAATTAACAAAAAAAAAGGGCTTTTAAAGAGCCATACCTCCTCTGAAGGAGTCTTGCATCTGTCCCCTTTGAGTCAGGGTTTATTAGGGGAAAAAAAAACTGTTATCTTTGGGCCAAGGGGGAAAAACCCCTCAGCAGATGCAGTATTTTCTCTTTGTGTCTTTTTAAAAAACCCGGTATTTTCTTTTTTTTTTGTATTCATTTTTTTTTCTTTGCGTCCTCTGTCGAAGTCTACAGGATTTTGGTTTTTTTTTTTTTTCCCCTGGGGGTAAAAACCACAGAATTGTTGCCCGTTTTTAAAGGTTACATGCCCCCATTTGGGCACCACTGTCCAAAAGGGTTGGGGTAATTGAGAGTGTAGCCATGAACGGTTTGGAAAAAAGACAGTCATAAGCGAAGCTTTTGGTTCAAGACAAAATACCCTTTTTCCCCCCAGTTTCAAAAGAAGGGGTTTTAAATTTTTTAAATGTTTTCCCGCTCATTAATCCCACCCCCACCCCTCCCCCGTAAATTTTTTGCAAGGTCATTTTTATAAGGATGGGAAACTTAAAAATTTTTTGTGCTTGTTTTCCCCCCTTTTTCCCCCCCCCCCCCCCCCCCCCCCCCCCCCCCCCCCCCCCCCCCCCCCCCACAAAACACACACTATTTCCCCTATGTTTTTTTTTTTTTTTTTTTCTTTTTTTTTAAAATTTTTTTTTCCCGGGCAAGAAAAAGACAATAATTCAGGTCAGTGGAAAGCGCGAGTCATTAATTTGAAAAAAGCATGCCAGGGGGTTAAAGGGGTTTTGAATCCCAGCCTGGCCGCCCCAAAAAGGGGAAAAAAAAAAGGGGCAGCAGGGGGGGCACCCGGGGGCCCGGGAACCCGGGGGGTTTGGGGCCCCAACCCCCTAGGGGGGCAGAGATAAGGGCCAAACATTTTGCTTGAAGGGGCTTCCTTCTGAGGACCTCTGCTGCCACCCCTCTCCCGAGTTTTTTTTCTACGATGCATGGGTAAACCAATTGATTTCCCGGGGGGTAGGCCGGAGGACGTCCGGGAAAGCCCGGGGGGAACACTGGGAAAAACCAAAACCAAGGGGTCGTGGGGGGGCCCCCCCCTTTGCCTTAAACATGGGCAAAAAAAATAAAAGGAAAAGATGCTCCCGGAAATCACCAAAGGGGGAAAAGATGAACCCCTCGTGCTCAACCAACAACTGCAAACCCCCAAACGGAAAAAACAGGGGCCCAAGGGGGGAAAATCCATGTGCCCTGGGGAAAAAATTTTTTGTTTCCCCCGGGGCCCCGAAGACCACAGAACAAAGATGGGGGGGGAAAAGACTCACCCCAAGGCAGAGCCACTCCCCACCCACCAGAAAAAAAAAACGTGGGAAAGGGACCAAGGCCAGGTTTTTAAACCCAAAAAGTCCCCAAGGGGGGAACCACGCTTTTTGGTTCAGAGGGGGTTTGCACGGCCCTCGAGCCGGGCCTGAAACCCCAACCTGCCCCGGCAAACAAAAAAGAAAAAATTTTGGGAAAAAACGGGGTGCAAAAATCGCCCCAAAGGGACTCGATGCCTAAAGGGGGAAAACACCCTGGAACACAAACAAACCACAGGGGGGGGCTTTGGTACCCCATGAGAGCCCCAGGAGAAAAAACCCCCAAAAAAGGGGAAAAACACCCCCCAAAAAAACCAGACGCCAAAAAAAGATGGCCCAAAGATCGGGGCCAAAAAAAACCTCAAGATGAAAAAAAAGGGGCCGCACTGCCAGTTTGAAAACAAAGGCTTGGAAAAAGGGAAAGACCCCCAAAAAAAAACACAGTGCCCCCAGCAAAGCGGAATCTGCGAGGAAAAAGGAAGAGCAAAAAAAAGAAGACACAAGAGCGCTTCTTCAGAGACCCCTTCCAGTTTGCCCGAACACTGTTTGAGCAGCCAAAATTTTGGGAAACCCTAAGGGGTGGACAAAGGAGTTCTTGAGCAGCATCTGAGGAAAACATACTCTGACCCACAGAGCAAAGCACCACTCGCATTCAAGGTCTGGTGTGGCCAACCCAAAACCCCGAGGAAAGTTCAATGGCAAGCCTCCAACGTTGGCCGGGAAAACAAGAAGGTGGGCGACAAAGCCAGAGCCAAATCATCACCAGGGCCAAACGGAAAACCTTACCAGCTTTACAAGAAATGTCCCAAGGTGCTGGGGTGGCCCCCACAGGCTGCTGCGATCGGGTTGGAGAAACCAAAGATCAGCGGCCAGTGGAAAGACGGGAGATGGTGTGTACATCCCCAAAGAGCAAAACTCAAGTGACATTAGCCAGTTCAGGCCAATAACAATACTGAACGTCGAAGGGAAAATCTTCTTCTCTGTCAAAGGCAGCAAGGCTGACCAAGTACCTGATGGAAAACAAGTACTTGGATGTGGGCAGTCCAGAAAGGGGGCATTTCCCCGGGGTGGCGGGCTGTGTAAACACGCCACAAAGATCTGGGACGCAATCCAAAAAGCAAAAAAAGAAAAGAGAACCTGGGCGTATGTGGCCTTGATCTGGCAAACCAAATGGATTTTGTGCCCCATGAGATGGGTACAGTTGGCTCTTTAGATGAAACCCTGGCCCAAAAAACATCCGCGACATGCTCCCCAAAAAGTACTTCAATGGGGTTCTCAATGCGGTTCTCTACCAAGGAGTACACAACAGACTGGGTCAACTTGGAAAAATGGGTATTGCAATTGGGGGGTTTTCAATTTCCCCAATAAATGTTCGTGCTGGCAATGGAAATCATCTTGAAAAACACAACAAACAACCGAGACAAACAGACCTTGGCGTGGATACAAAAAGCCTCCTCTCAAGGCCTTCCTGGATGACACTACAGTGATTTCATCCAAGAAGACGAGACCAACGTCAGTGCTGGAGAGGGTGGACGACAAAAGTTGCCTCATCCAGAATGAAGTTCAAGCCAAAGAAATCACGGATTTTCCCCACGGGGGAAAGGAAAAGGGGGGCCGGATCTGTGGTCCCCTTTAGTGTTGCCAACCCGGCCATTTTCCCAAAAGTCACAGAAGAAACCCGTCAAGAGCCTTGGAAGATGGAAAGATGATACGCTGAAAGACACACAAAGAGCAAAAGAAACCAAGCAGATGGCGGAGGAAGGCTTGGAGACCATTGACCAGTGTGGGCTCCCTGGCAAATACAAGGTCTGGTGTCTGCAGTTCATGCTGATACCAAAGCTGCTATGGCCTCTGATGATATACGACATCTGCACCAGCATAGTGGAGGCAATGGAAGCCAAAATCAACAAGTTCACAAGGAAATGGCTTGGTGTCCCACCCTGTCTGACTGACATAGCGCTGTACTGTCGCCAAGCAAAGCTGAAACTACCCCTGAAATCCATCCTGGAGGAATACAAAGCAGGGAAGATCAGACTTCAAAGCATGCTGGAGGACTCAGGAGACAAGGTGGTAGAAGCAATTAAGCCCCAGCTGAAGACAGGCAGAAAATGGAAAGTTCAAGAGGCGATGGATTCTGCAAAAGAAAGTCTCAAGATCAGAGAAATAACAGGACACACACAGACCAACAGACAGGGACTGGGGGTGACCAAAACTGAATGGTGGTCAAAGGCCAAAGGAAAAGCCAAAAGAGACATGATGATTCAGGAGATGAGAAAAGAAGAAGACCAAAAAAGACTCCAAAAAGCAGTCCAGCAGAGCCAGCAAGGGCAATGGACAACGTGGGAGAACGCACTCCAAAGAAGTCTCACTTGGAATGACATTTGGCACATGGCCCTCTCAGGATCAGCTTCATTCTCAGATCTGCATATGACCTTCTGCCCTCAAATGCAAACCTGGTGAAGTGGAGGAAAACAGACGATCCTGCATGCCCCCTCTGCCATGAAAAACAAACAGTGGAGCATGTCCTAAGCTCATGTAAAGTAGCCCTGGCTCAAGGAAGGTACACATGGAGGCACAACCAAGTGCTCAAAGAAATTGTACAAGTAGTCTGGGCTAGTACCAACACCACAAAAGGGAAAATCAGGACTCCAAAAGCACCCGCAACATTCTTCACGGCAGGAGGCAGCAAATCATGGCCAAGAACAACAGTGCCACTCGAAACATGCAGGCAGAGTCTGCTGGACGGGGCAGATGACTGGGAGTGCACTGCAGACCTCCCAGAATGGAAGAGTCACCCAGAGATCATCAGCAAGAGTGGCATGAGACCAGACATAGTAGTCCACTCTAAGTCAACCAAGCAGCTGATCATGATCGAGCTCACGGTGCCATATGAGAACAGAATGGAGGCAGCTCAAATCTACAAGACTGAAAAGTATGCTGATCTGGCAAACAGCCTGAGGAGAGAAGGCTATCAGGTCAAAGTCCTCACTGCAGAAATTGGAGCTAGGGGGTTTGTAGGAACGTCTGCATACAGCCTCATGAAACAGCTCTCAGTTGCAGGGAAGGAAAAACCAGAGCCCTGAAAGCAATGGCAGAAGCGGCAGAGAGGTGTTCAAGCTGGATCTGGTCAAGGAGGAACAAAAGTGAACTTCATAAGGCTTAATTTCCCTA
>JAMYXO010008858.1:0-10370 GCA_033310375.1 Conus canariensis
ACACACACACACACACACACACACAAAAAACACACACACACACTCGCTTGGTCCCTCACTCATCACTCACTCAACTAAATCACACACATACAATTTTTACATAGACCAATTCGGGAACCCATTGTCTCAGTTTCAGCTGCATGACAACCAAGCCGACCAAAACCCCGGGGCCTTTTAAGAAGGGGAAAGAGAAGAGAGAGAGAAGAGAGAAAGAGCATCACAAAATTTGACCCAAAACGGTAATCTAACAAGGGGGGGGGGGGGGGGGGGGAGAAGGGTACCTTGGAAAAAAAGGGGGGGGGGCCCCCCTTTTTCAACGTTTTGGGCTTATGAATTAAGGAAGAGGGGAAGGGGGGGGAAGAGAAGAGAGAGAGAGAAGAGAGAGAGAGGGGCGGGGGGGGAGAGAGAGAAGAGGAGAGAGCATACAATCTTAATCAGTACGGTAAATTAAGGGGGGTGGGGTGGGGGGGGAAAAGGGGGGGGGGAGGGGGGGGAAAGAATACCAGAAAATAGAAAAAAAAAAAAGGGGGAAGGGGGATAAAACGTGTATCTATATGAAAAGAGGAGGAGGGGAAAGACAGAGAGGGGGCAGAAGAGAGAGAGATAGAAGGGGAGGGAGGAGGGGGGAAGAGAGAGAGAGAGGGGATGGGAGGAGGGGAGAAGAGAGAAGAGAAGAGAGAGAGAGAGAGAGGAAAAGACAAAAAGAGAGAGCGGTAGCAAAATATTTGGGATAAAAAAGGTCAAGGGGGGGGGGGGGGGGGGGGGGGGGGGGGGGGGGGGGGGGGGGGGAGAGAGAGAAAAAGAGAGAGAGAGGAAAAGAGAAGAGAGAGAAAGTCCAAAAATATGCAACCCCTTTAAAGGGCCCAATGGGGGGGAAGAGAGAGAGGGGAGAGAGAGAAAAGGGGGAGGGGAGAGAGGGGAGAGAGAGAGAGGGGAGAGCTCAAACTTTCTTTTGAGCAGGGTTGAAATGTTTCAAAATATTTTGGGACTTCTTCCGGGAAAAAAGATGAAGAAAAGAAAAGAAGAAGAAAGAAAAAATTAGAAGAAGAAGGGAAAAGGAGGAAAGGGGGAGAAGGATACTAGGAGGGGGTAGGAAAGAAAAAGATAAAGAAGAAAAAAGAAGAAGAAAAGAAGAAGAAAAAAAAAAAAAGAAGAAACTCAAGAAAACATTTAAATTTAAAAAAAAACAAGTATGAAAAAGAACAAGAAACCCGAAAAAAACAGCCCGCAACAGCAACAAAAACAAAAAAGCGAACCCCAAAAACACCGGGGAAAAATTCTTTTTTTTTTTTTTTTGCGATAGGGCAAACCAATATGGGCAAAGTGTACAGAATATATCAAGGAAAAACAAAGAATAAAGAAGAGGGTTTAAAATACGGAACAGGGGTGGAAGGACGATAAACGGACGGAAAAGGGGGGTGCGGGGGGAAAGGGGAGGGGGGGGAAGAAGGGAAATTTGGAGATGGAATATGCATAAATTTGGGAAAAACAAAAAGTCAACCCAAAAAAAAAAGGAACATGGTATTAAATAACCAAATTTTATTAAAAAAAGGCCCCAAAGTTTTTTTCCCCAGGTGAAAAGAGAAGGCCCCCCGACTGAAATGAAAGCTAATGTATGGATGGATTTCTACAGGGCAAAAGCCTTTTGGAAACACCTGTTCTTTGGAAAGCATGATCCCTTGGTTTTTCACATGAAAATCATGGATTGTTGGGTTTAAAAAAAAGGACCCGTCAAAACATAATGCGGCCCCCATTTTCCAGGGCCTAAAGGCGTTGCCTCGGGCAGTCCCAAAAAAAAAAGGGGGAAGAAGAGAGAGGGGAGAGAGAAGAAGAAAGAGAGAGAGAGGGGAGAGAGAGAGAGAGAGAGAGATGTGAATTTGTGACGGGGAAAAAACCCAGAGGGGAGGGGAAAAAAGGAAAAGAGAGGAAGAGAGAGAAGGAGAGAAAAAGAGAGGGGGAAAGGGGAAAAGAGAGAGAGGAGAATTTGCGAAGGAGGGAAAATAGTTTTGAAACCTATGGGGCATAGTAAAAAACCCCCATCAAAAAGAAAACGTTTAAACAAGGGGGTGACCTCCGAGGGAAATTTAAACCCCCCGCTAGTATGTTTATGGGGATGAGTCTGAAAAAAGCATTTAAAAAAATTAAAAAGTTTAGCTGTGTTAATTTTCCATTTGAAAAGAATCTTTATAACCTTCCCATGAATCTTAATAACTTTTTATGACAATTTGTGGTCATTTTTTCATGTCACAATGGGCCGCTTCAAAAGTGGATAGTGACTTCCCCCATGACTCTTAATGACGGGCCCTTTATGAGTCGTAATGGGTGGGTTTTTATGAGTCATAGGGGGCGGTTTTTCGCAGACACTTTTTTTTAAAGAGTTGATTTCTGTCTCCAAGTCAATTTTAAACATGATTTTCACGAGTCCCCCGATTACTGTTTTCATTTATCACGGTACTGTTCCAATGGATCCCAAATTCCCTTTCATGGTCATAAATTTTTATTTTTTATGAGGGCACAAGTTTTTCCAGAGCCGTCCCTAATTACCTGGGGGTTTTCCCTGAGTTTCCCCCCCCCAAGAGATTTTTTGGTTTCCATGAAACAGTTTAATAATTTCTGTTTTCCCTGAGTCACAGAGATTGTTTCCATGAAACCAGTCATTTAATTTCTGTTTTTTTATAGACAGAGACTGGGTTTTAAAGACCAGTCATAATTTTCTGTTTTCATGAGACAGAGGGTGTTTCCCTGAGCCCCGTCTAATTTAAATGTTTTCCCGGGGGAAAAAGGACTGTTTTTAAAAGAGCCAGTCATTTAAATTTCTGTTTTCATGAAAATAAAAGAGATTTTTTTCCAAGAAAACCCGTATTAAATTAAATGTTTCATGAGTCACAGAGATTTTTTTCCATGACCAGTCAAAAATTACTTTTTTTTTATGATCACAGAGATTGTTTCCATGGGCCTTCCCTAAATTTCTGTTTTCATTAGTCAAAGAGATTGGGTTTTCCCTGGGGCCAAACTTTTTTAACTTTTATAGTCACCCGAGTTTTTCCCTGACCGTCCCAAAAAACTGTTTTCATGAGTCCAGAGATTGTTTTTCCCTGACCAGTATAATTAAGTTTTTAGAGTCACAAGATTGTTTCCATAGACCCTCATAATTAATGTTTTCAATAGTCAAAAGAAAAATTTTTTTCCCTGAGCCAGTCATAATTAATGTTTTCATGAGCACAAGGGTTGGGTTTTTCCCTGAGCCTTTATAATTACGGGTTTTATGAGACAGAGAATGTTTCCATTGCCAGTCATAATTACTGTTTTTGAGGGCAGAGACTGGGTTTCCCCTGAGCCATTATAATTACTGTTTTCATGAACCCGAGATTGTTTTTCCCTTCCCCTAATTAATTAAAAATTTTTTATGAGTCCCCAGGATTGGGTTTTCCCTAGCCCGTCCCAAATTTTTTTCCTTATCACAAGACGTTTCCATGACCAGTCATAATTTCTGGGTTTTTATGAGACAAAAGATGTTTCCATGACCACCATAATTAAAGTTTTTTATGACTACAAACTGTTTTCATTAGTTTTTAATTAGTTTTCACGAGTCCCAAAGGGGAAATGTCCCTTTAAAGAACCCTATTTTTTGAGTCATGGTTACTGTTTTCGTGAGCAAAAAAAAACACACAAAATATTTCCAACGAGTCCCTAGTTTTGTTTTTATGTTCCCTAGAAGTTATGTGAGTATTTGACTGTTTCCCTGTGTCAAAAGTTTTTATCATGAGTCTTTTCTGTTTTCAGTTCATAGATGTTTTTCATAGTCAAAGCCCGTTTTCAGTGTCAATTTTAAAGTTATATGAGTCCAAAAGACTGTTTTCATGTGTCATTTGGGCGGTTTTCGTGAGTCATAGTCTGTTACGTGAGTTTATTGACTGTTTTCAAAAAGTCAAAAGCTGTTTTCGTGAGTCTAGACTGTTATCGTGATCATAGACTGTTACGTGATCATAGACTGTTTTCATGTTCAAACTGTTTTTCGTGGTCATAGACGTTTTCATGTGTCATAGCTTTATCGGGAAGTCATAGATTTATCGGATCATGACTGTTATCGGAGATAAAAACTGTTTTTATTTATAAATTTATCGGGCATAACGTTATGTAGTCATAGACTGTTTTTTTGTGTCATAGACTTTATTTAGTCATGCTTATTTTGTGAGTCATAGACTTTATCGTGATCAAGATGTTATCGTGAGATAGACTGTTTTCAATTGTAAGACTGTTATCGTGATCTGACTGTTTTTTTGTGTCATTGACGTTTTTCGTGAGTCTAGACTGTTTTCATGTGTCAAAGGTTTTTTCATAGTCTAGGTTTTCATGGTATAGACGGGTTATCGTGAGTCATAACTTTTCTTTGTCATAGACTTAAAAAGTGAGTCATAGATGTATCGTTCATGAAATGTTATGTGAGTCATAGTCGTTTTTTATTTCATGAGTTATGTGGTCAAAAGTCTGTTTTTCATGTGTCAAATTTATCAAGATAACTGTTTTCATGTGTCAAGACTTTTCGTGATCATAGATTTTCAGTTCATAGATTTTTATCGTGAGTCATAGACTTTTTTCATGTGTATAATGTTATCATGGTATGTCTGTTTTGTTCATAGGTTATTTGACATGATGTTTTGTTCATAGGGTTTTCGGGTTTAACTGTTATCGTGAGTCTAGACTGGGTTTTTTGTTTCAGACGTTTTGGAGTCTAGAATGTTATCGGGATAGACTTTTTTATTGGGGAAAAACTTATCGTAGCTGACTTTTTCATTTGGGGCATAAACTGATCGGGTCATAGAGTTTCATTTGGGCAAAACTGTTACGGGGCAAAAAAACGTTTTCATTGCAAAAACGTTTCGTGGTTCTGACTGTTTTCGTATCTGAAAGGGTTTAAAAGTGATCAGTTTTTTTCATGTTAAGGTATTGGGGACATGAAATGACGGGGCAAAAACGTTTTCATGTCATAACAAACGGGAGTCATAAACTTTATCGTAGTTAACTGTTACGGGGTCAAGACTTTTAGGGGGACATAATGTTTTCAGTGATAGACGTATCTGAGCATAACGTTTTATTTTCAAGAATTTTTCTGGGGGCATAACTTTTTCATTGCATAAGTTACATGAGTCTTTTTTTTTCTTGCATAACGGTTTTCGTTCTAGACTTTTCAGGTTATAAACGTTTTTCGTAGGGGCAAGACTTCGGATCAAAACGTTTTTTCGGAGTCTAGGGGCCTTTTTTCAGTTCATAGATGTTTGTGATCATAGCTGTTTTAAAGGTTTATTTGATGTTATCATATCAAGACTGTTTTCATTTAAAAAGAGTATCGTAGCATAGAATGTTTTTTAATTTCCCTAACTGATCGTGACAAGCTGTTTTTCATGTTCATAATTTTTTTTATATCATAGTCGTTTTTGGTCATAGATGTTATCAAGTCATAACTGTTTTCATGTGTCAAGACGGTTACGGAGTCTTTAAAAGTTATCGGAGTCATAGCTTTTTCATGTGTCATAGACGGTTTTCGTGAGTCATAACGTTATCTGAGTCCCAAACTGTTTTTCATTTCATAGACTTATCGTGATCATAGACGGGTTTTCATTTTTATGAGTTATCAAGTATACTGTTTTTGGTCTTAACTGTTTCATGTGTCATAGATTTTCGTTAGTCAAAACGTTTTATATCATAGTTTCTGTGTCATAAATTTTCGGTTAACTGTTAAATGGGGCATAGACTGTTTTCATGTTCATTGACGTTTTTTGTGGGTCATTTCTGTTTCATTGTCAAGGGTTTTTTAAAGGATCTAGCTTTTTTCATGTGTCAAACTGTTACGTACACTACGTTTTAGGGGTCATGATGTTTCATGAGCATAGTTTTTTTCATTGTCATACTGTTATCGTGAGTCAAGTTTTTTTCAGGTCATAATGTTTTCATGATCAAGACTGTTTTTATTGTCATAACTTTATCTGATCTAACTTTTTCATTTCAAGATGTTATCGTAGTCATAACTTTTTTATGTCCAAGTTTTCATATCTTTTTTTCATGGGGCATAAATTTTGGGGCGCTTTTTCATTTTTCTAGAGTTATCGAGTCATACTTTTTCATGTGTCATGATGATCAGATTTGTCATTTTTAAAAGATGTTTTCAGTGTCAAGATGTTATCATGAGTCATATCTGTTTTCAGTGTCATAACGTTTTTATATTTTTTCATGTGCCAAATGTTTCATATCAGTCTGTTTTATGGGTTCATAATGTTATAATTTTTAGTTTTTTCATTTCAAAATTTTTCTGGTTTATATCCCCTTTTCATGTGTCATAGACTGTTTTAGTCATAGTCTGTTTTATTGTCATAGATGTTATCAGAGTCATAGTCTGTTTTTTTATTTCATAACGTTATGTGAGTATAGTTTTTTATTTCAAAGACAGAGTTAGATGTTTTCGATAGATTTTTATAGTTTTTTTTCAGGGCAAAGTTTAAAAGAGACTTGGGTTTTTGGATTGCAGATCCTTTGGGTTTTTAGGCAAGATTTACTGAGTCATAGACTGTTTTCATTGTCATAATGTTATCAGAGTCATAGTTTTTCATGTGTCAAAGGTTTAAAAGTGTTTTTAGGCATGGGGTTACTGGGTTTAAATGTTTTTCGTTCATAGACTTTATTCATGTTCATAAACTTTTTTCTTTTTCAAAAAAAAATTTTTATTTTATAACGTTTTATTTAAAAGGTTTTTATGTAAAAAAGGGTTATCATGATATAGTCTTTTTCATGGGTCATGCTTTTGGAAACAATGTTTTTTTATCCTTTTTATTTTTTAGTTTTTTTCAATTTTTTTTATTGTCAAGATGTTATCTGAAATCATAGACGTTTTATGGTTAATTTTTATTCATAGTGTTTTTTTTACAAGTGCATAGAACTGTTTTCATGTGTCAAAATTTTCAAGTCATAGGGTTTTTTCATGTTCATAGACTGTTTACAATTTATAGAATTTTTATGGTCAAGATTTACATGAGCATGTCTGTTTTTCCCCCTGTCATAGACTGTTTTCGGGGGGGAAAATCATATCCCCTTTTTTTTCCCTGGGGTCATAAATTTTGATTTTATCGTTTTAAAGTGTCAAAATTTAAACCGGTGAGTCCCAAAACGTTTTTCCAAAGTGTCAAAGATTTATCTTAGTCAAGACTTGGTTTCCCTGTTCATAGATGTTATCCCTGATTTAAAAAGCCCTTTTTTTTTGTCAAAAATTTTATCAGGGGTCCGGGGCTTTTTTCATTGTCCCTTAAAATTTTTCATAACATAGTCGGTTTTTTCCCTGTGGCAAGAATGTTACTGAGTCATAACTGTTTTTCAATGTCAAAAGATTTATAATTAAAAGTCGGTTTTTTCGGTCCTGATTTTTCATGGGTTTAAAATTGATGGATAATTTTCATAGTCATAGCCGGGGTTTTATGTGGGCATAGACTGTTAAACTGTGGCCAAAAGGTCGTTTTCATGGGGTCCCTAATGTTTTATCAAGATCATAGTTTTTTCAATGTGTCCATAACTTTTTCTGGTCCCTAACTTTTTTCATTGTCCATAAGTTAAACCGGGATTCAAGACTGAATTTTTGGGTCTTAATTGTATCTGACATAGCTGTTTTCAGGGGGTCATTGATTTTTTAAGAAAAGTTTCAAAAATTCCTGTTTTCATTTTTCATAATGTTAATCTAGTTTATAAAACCCGGTTTTTTATGTGTTTCCCTAGAGGGTATGTAAGGGTTTTATTGACGTTTTTCCCGGCCTGTTTTTATGATTAAGTTAAACAGAATAGTTTTTATTTTTCTGTTATTTTGGTCCCTAGGGCTTTTTTCATTGCCTAAAGAAACATAGTTTTTGTTTTCCCCTGTGGCAAGGGTGTTATCAACCCATTCCCCTTTGTCATTGGGATAGACTTGTTTTTTCATGTTCATTGAAGTTTTTCATGTGTTCCCTAGCGTTTTCCCCTGTTTTTAGACTGGGATTTAAATTTTTAAAATTTTAAAGGATTTTTTCATTTGGGCATAACTGTTTTTTTCCAAAAGGGCATTTGGAAAACTGTTTTCCCCGGGGCAAAGACTTTTTATCATGGTTTTTTTTTTCCCCGTGCAAGAGATCGGATTTAAGAAATGTTTTCATGTTCATGACCCTTTTTTTTCATGGCTAATTTATCATGGGGGCATATCTGTTTTTTTAGTGTCTAGAAATTTTTCGGGGGGTCATAACTGTTTTTTGTCCCAAAACTGTTATCTGACATGTCGTTTTCATGTGTCAAGATGTTATCATAGTCATAGCTTTTTTTATGTTCATAAATGTTATCATGACATAGTCGTTTTCGTTCATAGACTGTTATCATGATCATCTGTTTTTTATGTGCATTGGGGTTTTTTTAGAGGTTTTTTATGTTCCCTAAATCATGACATGTTTTCATTTAATTATCTGATCATACTTTTCTTTTTTCCTAGTTTATCATGAGTCAAAACTTTTTCATGTTCAAAAAGTTTTTTGATCAAGCTTTTCATTTTCATGTGTTATCGGTCAAGACGTTTTCATGTGCCCAAAATGTTACATGGGCATTTCGTTTTTCATGTGTCATAATTTTTACATTTATATGACTGGTTTTTCATGTGTCAAGATTTACGTGTCAAGACTTTTTTAAATGGTCATAGACTTTTTTGAAATTTTCATAGACTGTTATCAGGGTTTCCTAAAACTGTTTTCATTGTCAAAACCCGGTTTTCATGTGTCATAGACTTTTTTCAGGTTCAAGCCCAAAATACCCCCCAAGAACTTTTTTTAAAGTGTCAAAAAACGTTTTCCTGAGCCATAGACTTTTACATGATCATAGAATGTTTTCATTGCCACCGACTGTTATTTTAAATTTCTTTAGACTTTTTTTCATGTGTCGTAGACTGAAAATAAATGATCCAATAGACTTTTTCCCCCATATAAAACCCCCACTGTTTTGTTTTAAAAAATAAAATTTAAATTTTTTCATGGCCCATGGGGACATTTTCAAGACTCATCGGGGAAGGGTTTTGTGAAATAATTTCTTTATCGGGGAAATTTTCCCGTTATTATGCAATGTATTTTAGAAAATTAATTTTTATTCAAGTTGTTTTTCCAAAATTCAGTTTTTTTAAATTTAACATTTGGGAATTTCCTTTTTGGGGAAAGGGAAACAACAGTAACAATAGAAACTACACACGCACCCACACACACAAACACACACACACACAACACACACCCCACGCAACCCCACACCACACATACACAAACACACACACACACCACACCCCACACACACACACACACCACCACCACCACCACCCCCACCACCACACCACAAACAACACACACCCCCACACAACAACACACCAAAACACACACCACACACCACACACAAAACACACACACACAACGCACGCATACACACGGGGAAAAAAAACAGATAACCCCAAAAAACTACATTAACATTTTCTGTCTAAATTTAAAAAATTGACACCCCCCCCCCCCCCCCCCCCGTCCATTCAAATACCGTCAAATAATATATATAAAACCAAAAACACCCTCACGGAGCAGCAGACGTAGAAATTTCATGTCAAAAAAAAATGGCTCACCTCCCCACCCCAGCTCCCACCCCCACCCCCACCCCTCCCCCCCTCAACCCCCCGCTTGTTGGTCTTGATTGTTTTTTCATTAACACGGGCACAAAAGGGAAAACCAAATGAAAGGGTAAGCTAACCACATTTTTCCCAAAAGCACACACACACACACACACCACCCCACACACACACACCCCCACACACACACACACACACAACACAAAAACACACACACACCACACACACACCACACACACACACACCCCAAAACCCCGCGCCACCAAAGCACGCACGCAAACCAAAGCACCACGCACAAATTTACACACACACCACACAACACACAAACACACACACACACAAAACACACAAAACACACACCAAACAACACACACACACACACCACACACACACACACACCACACCCACAACGTTTCCCTTTCCCTTTAAACCCCCCCTCCTCCTCCTCTTCCCTTTTCCTTTTTTTTGGGGAAAAAACCCTTTCCCAAGGGGTTTGCAGAAAATGCTGTCAATATAACAACAACCCGAATATTTTGAAAAGAAAACTCAACGTCTCTGCTCGGCTCCCTCCCCTTTAAACTTTTTTGATACTTCAAAATGCACGTACCCCCAACCCCCAAACATGGAAGGGGAAAAGACCTAAAACCAAAAAACTTTCTCCCTCTCCCCCCCCCTTTTCCGTTATCCACATCTCCTCGCTTTTTTCGCAACTCTCCTC
>JAMYXO010008859.1:0-10369 GCA_033310375.1 Conus canariensis
ACTCACTCACCCACTCACCATCACTCACTCCCCATCACTCCCCCCCCACACACACACCCACACACACACACACACCACACACACACACCACCCCACACACTTTTTCCAGCAAAACATTCACCTCACATTTTCTCTAAACCTCTTCCCTTCAGCAAAGTTTTCTCCTTCCATCATCCGGGGGTTTGACACTTGCAGGCCCAGGCTCCACCAAGGAAAGAAAAGGGGGAGCCTTGGGGTTTCCGCCGTCAGTCTGTGTCCTTTTCGACGTTCCCTGCAGTTCCCTTTTGCCATGAGAGTCAGCCAAACGACGGGTGGGTAGTCAGGGGCCCTTAAGGTCAGGGTTCCATCACTGCCAAACTACGATCAGTAAATTTAGCCCTTAGGTCATGTCTTAACATTTAGGCGCTTCCGGAAAAAGGGCAATAAGTATCGAAGTTGGGTATCCCATACTCTCAGGGGGGCTTCCACTTTGCTTTAATTAGGGGATTTCAGAAAAATGTAGATAAAACTGTGAAGAAATATTTCAACAGGAAAAAAAAACAAATTTTGAAAAAAAAGGGAATTATTTTCTGCCAGACAAACGACAAACAATACAGAACAAAACATGCATTTTAACCTTTGGTCTTCTTCAGGAAAAAAACAAACAAAACATTTAAGAAATGAAAAAAAAAACGACAACCATTTTATCTGTTCATATTCAGTGCTTTGGGGTCTTCTTCGGGCAAAAACAAACATTTAAGACAATGAAAATGAAAAACGGAAACCCTTTATTAACATTTCGGCGCATTGCTCTTCTCGGGAAAAAAACAAACAACATTCAGGACAATAAAAACAAGAGAAAACCCCCCATTTACTTCTCATATTCGCCAAAATGGGTGTGTTGCGCCCAATATAAAAAATAAGTGGTTGCTCATCTTCATTTTCATTGCCTAAAAGTTGTTTGTCTTTACCTGAAGAAGACCCAAGAGTCGAAAAAGCATTGCGTTTTGTCTTGAATCTGTTTTCTGTATGGTCTGGCGGGAAATAATACCTTTCTTTTTTAATTTTTCATTTTTCCGCCCTCAGTCACCCCGTTTTTAAACTAAGGAAAAATAAAATTCAAGGGGGAAAAGAAAAAAGTGGGATTTGGGAAACGAGGACTGTTGTATGCTTTTGTATCCTAGGGATGACTATTGTGAAAAAATTCATAAAACAAACAGGCGCAGGCTTCTGAAAACGCAAAAAATTTCGTACAACGCATTAAAACTCAAGGGGCGCCTGGGGGTCCGTGAAGGGTCCCCAGGGACCCCTTCAAATTTTGGGAATCAAAATAAAGTGGAAAAGACTGCCTTCAACATCGTAATTGGTCCTAACTCGTAGGTCTCTACACTTCGGACCGAACCCTCCCCTTTTTAATTTGAACATAACAAACGAGTAGGGGAGCCTCCTAACAACAAAGTCGGTCACTTTTGTCGTCACTGAGGCTGACTGACAAACTTAACGTAGGCCACACCTCGTTTTCAGTTGACAAATTTTCCTATTTTGAGCATTGATTCACATGGTTTTTTCATTTTCCCTCAGGAGAGGGGCCCCTTTTCCGCAAGCCTTTTTTTCCCAACATGCCCCTCTCGAACGTTTTTTAACGAAACACGCGCAAAACGAAAAAGCGACGAAAATTAAGTGCTTGGTGGGGATACTTTTTTTTATGTTTATTTGTTTTTTTTTATTGTGACATGTGTCTGTGAAAATTGCAGTTGCGGCAGGTGCAATTTTTTAAATTTATTTTGTTGTTTTTATTGTGTTGGGGGACCCCTTAATGTTAGCCGGGGGGGCCCCCCTTAAAAATCTAAAGGGGGTCCCGGGCCCGGAAAGATTTTCACCCCACAAACCCCGGGCTGTCATTATTTGCTCCCCCATGAAACAAATAATGTTAGGTCTGGTGGCATGTATCAAAATTTTAAGGCCACAGAACAAGAAGATTGACAATGGTCTTTGCATGTTGGAAGGAAAGTGCCCAATGCATCACTTAAAGCTCTGATTACCATCAGACTGCGTGTTTGGTACCAGTTCTTTTCCTTCCTTTCGGTAGTGTGTCCCAACCCAATCAGGCTACCATTTGTATGACGACAGGGGTCCCAGGACTCCTTACTGATGCTATAGGGTCCCAGGGGGGGTAAAGAGCCCCCATGAAAAAAATTTAACCAAATACGAAAATGTATTTTTCTTGCTTTTTTAATTATCGCTTGATAATCAACATTTCAGAGTAAATGAATCTCTCTCTCTCTCTCTCTCCCCCTCCTCTCTCTCCTCTTTCTCCCCCCTCTCTCCTCCCCCCCTTTTTCTCCTCTCCTCTGAAAACATTTCCCTTAAAAAAAAAAAAAAGGGTCCAGACAAGGGTGCTGCAATGTTTCAAAGTCTTAAACTTCTCTCTCTCTCCTCTCCTCTCCCTCTCTCTCTCTCTCCCTCTCTCTCTCCTCTCCTCTCTCTCACCAAAAAACACACAAATGAAACAGAGAGAGATAGAAAAAAAAGAGAAGAAGAGTACAAAACACACACCCGTTCTTGAATGTATATCTCAACCCTTTCCCCACTTTCCCTGGAAAACAAACCTGAAAAGAAAATACCCACAATATAAAAATATTTTAAAAAAACAGAACGCCAAAGCAAAAAATGGAAACAAATCTAAGTAATGAAATGAAAAAACACAAAGAAAAATCACACAAACAAAAATAGGGAAAAAAACAAAACAAACCCCAAACCCAAAAAAAAAAAAAAAAAGGAAAAAATACAACACACACAAAAATATAAATGCCACAATAAAAGGGAAAATTTTTTGAGGAACAACAAAGTATTTTCTGTCTGTCTCATTGTTGGTGTAATTTTGGTTCCAGGCCACTACTTGAAAAAATTCCTGACAAAAAACCACAACATATTCACACACCAAACAACATCACACCCACGCTTAATTCAAATGCGTCCTCATTTAACTTAATTCTCTGTTTGACTAAGTGAAAGCTGGATCTCTGTGAATGATTCTCCCTGGTCAAAGTCAGCCCGTCTCCATTCGCTTTGATGAGGGTTTTTTTCTCCACTGACTTACTGACGGGAAATTCGAAAAATGGGGATCAGGTTCTGGCCAAAACCCTTTTCACATGGAACAGATGTAGGGGATGGTCATGATATTTTGGCAAGCGTACAGAACTCTGGGGAACATGCAGCAAGGGGAAAAATGAGGCTTGCACACTCTTTTAATTCTTCCCTTTTTGGGGTTTCCACATCTTTCTCTTAAAAAAAATGGAATGACTGCTTGCCTCTCCGCATTTTTCATAATTTTGCCACAGTCACCCATTGTTCCTGACCATTGCCCTTAACTGACCTACCTGTGGCAGATGGTGGGGATCCAAAATGGTGGCAAACCTTGAGAAACCATGTCGGATTCGGGGAACGCTGGTTGATCGGTCTTTTTAATTGTTAATGAAATGTCTGGCAACCTCCTTGTTTGGGTTTGAGTCAGCTCATGTTTTGAAGGGGAATACCCTAAAAATTTCCCCTGCTGCATCATGCTGGCCGGAAGTCTCCCAGGCATTTCCGGATGACAGGCATGTCCCAATTTTTTTCTTCTGAGACTTAGCTCAAGCATTTGGGTGAATTTACATCCTTTCGGGAAAACCCGCGCACCTTTCAACATTTTCGCAGCCATCATTTAAAAAGCAAAGGTGGCAAAAAACTTCATTGACCCCTTTCCGCCTTTGGCTTTGGCAGCGAATCACTTGCTGACGGCGCCTCAAATCAAAATAAAAATAATAAAAAATGAATACTTTTATAGCGCCTATTTTCCCGCTAGAGACCAACTCTAACGCTTTAAAATTCCACACTCTTTTTCACAACGGGCTGCCTACCGGGGAGTGCCGCTGAAGAGCTGCCAGCTGGGGCCCTTTATTCAGCGTTTCCCTGTCATCCAGTCAATATCGTTTTTAAAAATCGTTTACTCGTTTTCTTTACTTCCTTCATTTTTTCCATTTCTTACGCAGGTGCATCTGTGTTTAAGGTCCCTACCAACGGGCCAAACGGGGCCCACCCTTTTTCCCAAAGTTGGGAGGGATTTTACTTGTGCAAGATATTAGCGGCGTTCACACACGGGAACCCGGGTTTATAGTCCTTTTCGAAGGGTGTAGGGAAAAGGAGTCAGAAAATAATGTTAAAACCCAGGGAAAAAACCCCCCGACCGAAACGCCCCGGCGGAATTCAACCCCAACCCCCGGACACCAAGATTACAGCAAAGGGGCCCCTACCAAATGACTATTTTTCCGCCTAAGGCAGACCAAAAAATCCCCCCTGGACACAACCGGGCAACACTTTCTTGAAAGGCAACCACCTCACATTAGTTGGCTTTTTTAATTGTTTGATTTGTGTCCAGATCTCTGCATTTTAGGATCTTGTTGTATCGCAGGAAGACTTTTAAAAAAAGTAGATTTAAACTAAAGGGGCTTTTTCACGTTCCAAATAGCAACTTGTTTGGGTGCCCGAAGCAACCAAGGACAAACGGGGGGGAGCGACACACCGTTCCAACAATTTTTTTTTCATTGCCCCGTCAGGATCTTTTAACCTAACTATCAAGCCAGACTTGCTCCAATCTTACATTAGTCCATCTGCCCCTGCCTGAAACTTTTTCTCCAGAGGAACTTCACATTTGTCAAAAAATACTACAATTTTTGATAGTTTCCTTTTTTATCAACACCCTACATTGCACCAAAAAAAATCACACTTTTTCCCCCCCCTTTTCAAAAAGTTTTACAGAAAATTGTCATTTTTTTCCCAACTGCAATGTCCAGTGCCTCACCCGCATGATCCCAAACCTTGGGCTGTCTCAACCTTCAAGTAACTTTTGTTGCAAACCGCAGCAAGAATTCTGCATTTCACAAAAGCAAATGACAGGAATCGTTTTTTGTGAGCTGCACACTCTTCTTGTCATCAACGCATCAGGCCCCCATCATCCAAACACAGAACAACCTTTTTGAAACTGTAAACAGTGTGTTGTGTTGTGTGTGTGTGTGTATACAAAGAGAAGGAAAATTTTGTAGTTTTTCATGAAATTTGCATTTGTGTTGTGTTTTAAGACAAGAAAGGGGGGAAATTGGGGACACAAACACTGAATGGGTGTGTGTGTGTGTTTTCCACTATCCTTCACTACCTCAGTGGGGAATTAAAGACTGTGCATCAGTAATTAGAAGCAATTAAAGTTTTATTTTTGTGCGTCACTTTTTCTTTTTGACCAAAATTTGTGCCTAAAAATTATTAAACAATAATAACATAAAATAGTGGGAAAATCTGACCCCCAAAAATTGTGGAAGGTTGGTGGGGAGTAGGTAATGAATCTGTTTTGTGGGGGAGTTTTTTCATAAACCCTCAGTGTTTCCAACAAACTATTTAAGGGCTTTAAAAAAAAAAAAAAAAAAAAGCAAATCTTTTTTTTTTTTTTAATCAAAATCTAAAATGTTCCGTACCCGACTCGAAGGAGGCTTTTAAAAATTTCGTATCTGGGAAATCTCTTGTGCAAACAGGGGCACATCCGACAAAAAGGTAACCTGTTTCACTCAGCACCTTTCGCACTTTTCCCCCTCTCCTCTCTTCTTTTTTCAGTGGCTTGAGCAATGACTATCATCCCCTTTTCCTTCTTACAACCCAGATTTTTGGGGAAGTTGATAATTCCAAGCGAACGCTTTTTTTGTCTTGGATTGCTACTCAACTTTCGGGCACTACGAGAGCACATTTTGCATTTCTCTTGCCATCTTCGACTCCAGCCGTTTAACTCTTTCCCCCAGGCAAATTATACCACGCATTTCTTTTTAGGGTTTTTGCGTAGATTTTTCCTTTAGGAATCGACGTTTTCACTGTCTTAGCACTTCAAAGATTTTTTTTGCGTTTTTTGGGACGCCCAACCACAAAGCAATGACAATTGCGAAAATGCGATGCCGTAACTTCCTTTTTCTGCTTCGTTTCGCCTAGCTTGTCCCACCGATTGTTACGCTTTTGACTCAAATTGGGTTAAATTAGGGGGCAGCAGCACCACAGTCTGAAAAAGTCAGCCATCGACTGATAACCTTCATGACGGGGGCCAAAAGGCAGCCTATCATGTTACGCAGCTTCTCGGTTTTTCTGTATTTTCCGGGCACACCTGTCCTGTTTTTTGGGGCGGGCAATCGCGCGCAAACTTGGGGTGTGCTCAGCTTGATCATGACCGCGGCACTTTGGGGGGTTTGCCTGATTTTGTATGCACCCCGCGGGACTTCTACACTTTTGTTAGTGCGTCCTTTTCGCTCATGGGCGTTGGACCACAATGGCTCTTGGGACCCTGCCTATACAATTTTAGGGTTTTCGCCTTTTTAAGGTGAGCCCTGTTTGGATAGGGATACAACTATATTCGAAGGCAGTCTTCTTTTTATTTCCCAAACTACAGGTCTTTTGTAACTTAAAGGCGGGTCAAGTAACCCCTTCGGGTCTCTGTACCTAAACAGTTTTGTGACTAAGGTCAAAAGATCTGTATTGTTCCTACTCATCTTTAAGGGCCCCCCGGGGGTCGGAAAGGTCGGGTCTTTGTGACTTGGGGTCATGTCTTTGTGACTCAAAATCAAAGGTCGGCTTTGTGACCAAAGGTTATGTCCTTATATCTTCAGAAAGGTCAGTCTTTGTACCTAAGGCGGGTTTTTGGACTCGGGGTCAGAAAGGTCAGGTCTTTGTGTCCAAGGGTCGGGTCGTGTGACTCAATTCATAAAGGCACATCTTTGTGCCCTTTAGTCGGTCTTTGTGACCAAAGGGTAGGCCCTTTGGCCAAGGTCAGAAAGGTCAGGTCTTTGTGCCCAAATGCAATCTTTGTGCTAAAGGGTCAATCTTCCACTTCTACAAAACACAGGGAAAGTCAGTGAGTGACCAACAGTGAGTGCAACGTCACTACCAGTTACAAATAGGATTAGTGACCTAGGGTCATTTTCTTTCATCGCCCCCCAAAACGGGAAAAGTCCAGTCAGGAGTTGGTGACTGAGGTCAGATTTTTTAAACTATAGTCACTGGAAACTGTGTGCCAGTAGCGGTCATTAATGAGCGTGGGCAGGTCTCTCCAGAAACACAGACGTTGGGGAAACAGGGGGTTATTTGGGGGTCAATCATTTTTTCATTGTTTGCTTTTTATTGTACAAAATTATACATGTTTTTTGTTTTGTTTTTAAATTTTTGCTTTTAAATCGACCTTTAACATAGTTTCCATTTTTTGAAGTCAGTATTTTTTCTTTTTTTTTATTCCCTTTTTAAAACAGCGGGGTTAAAAAAAAGGGGGGGGGGGGGGGGGGGGGGGGGGGGGGGGGGAACATCGCCCTGGCTTTTCATTTCAGCTGCGTTTTTTTGGGGCCATTAACACCTTTTCCCCCGTCTGCCCTTTTGTTTTCGGCTGTTTCTACTCTGCTCTCTTTTCCCTCTCTCTCCCCCTCTCTCTTTCCTTCTCCCCCCCCCCCCCTTCCCTTCTGTCTCCTCTGTCTCACTCGTCTCTGTCTGTCTGTCTCGTCTCCCCTCTTCTCTCTTCTCTTTCTGTCCTGTCTCATCTTTGTCCCCTCTCTCTGTCTCTCTCTTTTCCCTCCTCTCTCTCTCTCCCCTCCCTCGTTTCTCTTTTGTCCCTTTTTTTTCAGCCCCGCCGCCTGTCCGTCTGTTTGTCTTCAAAACAGCCTTCTCCTTTTGTCGTCTGCTGCTGATTGTCAAACCTCTCTCTCTCTCTCTCTCCCTCTGTCTCCCCTCTCTGTCTCCCCCTTCTCTGTGTCTGTGGCTCTTTGTGTGTCTCTTTTCTCCCTCTCTCCACTGGGTGTTGTCTTTTGCTCTGTCTCTGTCTTCTGTCCTTCTCTCTCTCTCTCTCTCTCCTCTCTCTCTCTCTCCTCCATTTTCCCTTTCTCATCAGGTCCTGTTTTAGGGGGAGGAGGGGAAAAAGCTCTTTCGGCTTCTGGTCATTTTCATTGTGCAGAACTTTTTATTTGTTACCTTGCTTTGTCCTTCTTTTCCTCCTTGTGGAAAATCTGTTTTTTAAGCAAATTTCACAACAAAAAAAACCATTGTTACAAAGATCATTTTAATATTTTCATGATATACATATGTACACCCCTCCATGACAAAATTTCGATTCTTGTCAATTCTGTTGCCTGGGGGAACAAAGTCCGAAAAATGTCCTCAGGCAAGATTTTTTCATATCCCCTCAGACCCATCTTGCGTCATTTCCCTTTTTTCTTTCCTGTCCCTTCCCTGGCACCTCCTGCTACCTTCCTCACTATTGACCCCAAAATTTTGCTGCGATGTCGGGAAGGGATGCAGGCGAGTTGGAGCTAGAATGCCCTTTGTGCAGGAGGCCCCTGCCTTCACTCAGGAAAGGATGGCCATTTTCAAAAAGCCGATCCCTAGGGAATCTGTGAACCACGGTCACCTTTTGGGCAGCCGGTCATTTTGGTAGCGGGGGTTTTCGTCACTGGAAGCGACAGCCTTGACGATCTCCGATCTCGAGCAAAGACACTTTCCTCCCTTTCGTGTCCAGGTCTTAAAATGACAGTTTTCCTCCCCTGTCGTTCTTTAAAATGTCCAAGGGGGAGAAAGCCGTACAACTCATTTTTTTTTTCATTTCCCTTGTTTTTTAGGGGAAAAACATTTTAAGACGGCTAAGTCACATTGGGGGTAAAATGAAGCTATTCACAAAAGCTGCAAAGGGAAAACAATCCAGTTAAAAAAAAAAAGAAAAAAAAGGCATTTTCAGAGGGGCCCCTGCGTGCTGTTTGGCATACATGGTTGTTTTCTTTGACAACAAAACCTGCTACATTTTTAGCCAAAAGCAAAAGCTAAAAACAAACTAGAAAGAAACCCCTTTCATGGATTTACAGCAGCGAAAAGGAACTGAACAGCAAGTCTTGACCGTAGACTTTTTTTATCGGAAAGGCCGGGTTTATGACGAAAAAAACAAAAAAAATTGCTTTAGCAATCATATTTTGCCTCCTTAAAATTTGGTTTTGTTGTCACCAGAATTTTTATAGGTCAGGTGAAAACCAGCAAAATCACAAATTTTTCATCTTTAGTCTGCCTTGTTTTGGGTTGTAAAGAAAAGTGCCTGAAAGAGCTTTTTGGTGGCATACGGTGCAAAATTTTGGAAACACCTTACAGTTCAAAATGCTACACTTCGCGTATTTTCATGTTTGCTTTGGGGCCTTGTTCCATTTTTTTTTGAACAAAAACAGACCGAGGTTTAAACGACAGCGATAGTAATGTTTCTGTTTAACTAAAACAGAAAGTTTTGGTTTCACAAGACTGCATTTTTTTAGATTTTGAATCGGCCCATTTTTCTAAAGGTGAATTGTTATTGTAAGATAATTTTTTTTTGTTTTCATCCCAGAAAACTCAACAAAAAGGACTTAATGATCAATCTTGTCCGAAGCAAAAAAATTCAAGAGAGACCTCAAAGATTTCCCGGGGTTTCTATTTTTTCCCTTTGGGTTTGGGATTGATCAATCACCTGGGAACTCGTTTTAAACCCTATCTTGGGGAAAATTTTGACATTTTTCTTGCATGAGGTAACCCCCTATTTTTCTAAGCTTTTGGGGGGATCCAATTTTTTTTTCTCCCAGTTCTTATAAACGGAGTACTTTTGAATGGGGGGAAAATCCTGTGTATGTGTGGGGTGGTGTGTGTTGTGTGGTGTGTTGTGTGTCGTCTCCCCGTCCTGGTCAAAATGTGTTCCACTCGCTCCCGACAAAAAATATGGGCCCTCTTTCTGAAAAATTTTAGGGGGGGATGTTCATTATGGGGCCGGATGATGTCCGATGTTTTATTTCCATTATAGCCGTTACTAATGGGTGAAGGCCTGGAGGGGTTTTTTTCTTCTTTAGGAATATCTCAAAAGTACTGGGCCGACTTTGTGAAAAATTTGCAGGTATTTTTATTTGGGGCACGGATGATGCCCCTGTTTTAGTTAAACCCTTATAGCCATTTTAAAGGCTGTAAAATCCCGAACGGTTTTTTTTTTCTTTAGGGAAATCTCAGAAAGTACTGGGCCCATCTTTTTTGAAAATTTCAGTAGTTCATTATGGGGGCACGGGTGATGCCGCTTTTTAGTTTACCCTTTTAAACCATTACTAACGGGGAACGTCTGTAACGGTTTTTTCTTCTTTAGGGAAAACTCAGAAAGTATTGGCCGCTTTTAGAAAATAGCAATATGTTCATTAGGGTCCGGGGGAAAAACCCATGTTTTAGTTTACCATTTTACTGTTTCTAACGTTATAACACCCCTAACGGTTTTTTTCTTCTTTAAGGGAAACTTTGAAAGCACTTTGTCGCTTTTCTGAAATTTGTAGGGATGTTCATTGTGGGTCCGGAT
>JAMYXO010008860.1:0-10368 GCA_033310375.1 Conus canariensis
TACACTACGCTATACTACACCACACTACCTACACTACGCTATACTACACTACACTGCACTACACTACACTACACTACATTACACTACGCTATACTACACTACACTACACCACACCACACTACACGCACGCACGCACGCACGCACGCACGCACGCACGCACACAAACACACGCACACACACACACACACACACACACACACACACACACACACACACAACGTACCCTTAAATTCTTCCCCAGCCGTCATCTCATCTTCTTTTCCAGCACAGCCAAGGGCGGGGAATTCTCTATGGATTGAAGTGCCGGACTGTCTGGGGTGTTCTGACTGCACTGTCTGAGGGTCCTCTCCTGATCACTAGCACAGCTTCTGAGGAACTCACAGTGGATGACTCCTCTTTTGATCGACCTTTCCCCTTCCCTGTGTCCCCGCACATCCATTGATATCTCCTGACAAGCTCTTTGGCCGGAGCTGGTACTAAAAGTTGTTTTGTGGCATTCGTGAACTGGGTGTGTTGTGTCATTTTGTAAAGTCTTCTATTTTGGCTTATTGACTTGAGAGCGATGTTCAACCTTTGTTCTCCTCTATCTGCGCTTCATATGGAGTTGAGACGATGTGTGTGTGTGTGTGTGCGTGTGTGCGTGTGTGTGTGTGTGTGTGTGTGTGTGTGTGTGTGTGTGTGTGTGTGTGTGTGTGTGTGTGAGCCAGGCTGTGTTCTAACCTCGCACGAACACACACACACACACACACACACACACACACACACACACACACACACACACACACACACACACATTACGTGTCGCGCGCGCCCCGAATGGGTGGTATGCGCACAGACGTACGCAGGCACGCACTCAGGCACGCAGAGAGAGAGAGAGAGAGAGAGAGAGAGAGAGAGAGAGAGAGAGAGAGAGAGAGAGCGAACGAACGAACGAACGAACGAACGAACGAACGAACGAAATTTTATTTTACCAGGGTAAAGAGATAAGCAATACAAATGCTTTTTTCCACCCAGCCCTGGGGCAAAAGGAAAGATAAACAAATTAAAGATCAAATTAATGCATTTAAAGATCAAATTAATGCAAATACATATAAAAAGAACAAAGTATAACAAGATCTTGTACAGTTCAATACAAATTAGCTATTGTCCACACCATTGACAAACGAACGCAATAGGAAAACGCGTGAACATAGCGAACAAGGGGAAGGAAACGGGGAAGGAAAAGGCCAAGGGGTAGGTTTGGGGTAAATGGAGAGAGAGAGAGAGAGAGAGAGAGAGAGAGAGAGAGAGAGAGAGAGAGAGAGAGAGAGAGAGAGAGAGAGAGAACGAACGAATTCCACTTCAAGAGGGCAGTGGACCAAGCATGGGTGCCTTCCACATCCAGCCCCCTGGGCAAGATAAGATAAGATAATGTTGCTTATAGCCCAGCCGACCGCAAGGGGCCACATCAGGGCTGTCACCACGTTAAAATCAACTCACAAGTAAAAAAAAACAAAAAAAAACAAAAAAAAAACACCACCTTTCACACATCTCTTTAAAAGACATCTTCTAGAAACGCACCAGAAACTTCGTCAAAAACCCTTCATCCGTAAAATCTCAAATCAGATGAAAAATGTTAATCTCTCTCAAAAACTCAAAGATCACGTCAGGCGGAACATCCCTGAACAGGATTTTCATGGACTCTGCTGTAAAATGTTTGTGTCTCACATCGTGCAAGTCCCAACACTCTAAAAGAATATGTTTCATTGTGAGTGGCACATGACATGGAATGCACCACGGAGCTTCCTCATTCTTTAAAAGGTACGAATGGGTAAAATACGAATGGCCGGTGTGCAGCCGGCACAGAACTGTTTCTTCTTTACGGCCACCAGACGTAGATGGGAGGAACTCATTAAGGTTTGGACGGATCTGAAAGAGTTTGTTATCCGTCTGTGTGTTCCAATCCTCCTGCCAGAGGTCTCTCACATAATCGTTAATTTTGGGTTTCAGATCTGAGCAAGGGATATAAATGTTGGACAGTTTCTCTCTTGTGGCATTCTTGGCTAAACGATCAACCATTTCATTCCCTCCGATGCCAACATGACCAGGAACCCAAGCCAGAATAATGTTGTAACCATCCGCTTTCAACTTGCTAAAAAGTTCAAAGAAGTGTAAAAGTTCTGGATGCTGAAGGTTGCGGCCAGCTATGGCCTCCAAAGATGACAGTGAATCTGACAGAACCAGAAAGTCCCTCTTCTTAGAAAGTGAAATTATCTTTAATGCCAGAACCAGAGCAGTAATTTCAGCAGAATAGACAGAAGCATCTGGAGGTATATGTTTTAACAGTATCTGAGAAGGAGCACCAGGGCGATAGGCTGCACAGGCCACTCCATCCTCAGACTTGGAACCGTCAGTGAAAATTTTCTGATAAGACGGGAATTTTGAACAGAGGTCAGCATACAAGGCCTTGTATGCCAGAGAGCTGGTAGACTCTTTACGAAAAGCTGCAAGATCAAAACAAATCTCTGGTGTGAAAAAGGTCCACGGAGGCTGATCTGGAAACTTGGAAAAATCCGACACAACTCCTAGGTCTAGACCTGCATTCCGCACGTGAGGCTGCATGCGAAGACCAAACGGCGGAATACAGTTAGGGTTGGTTTCGAATTTGCTTTGAAACTGGGGGTCAAAGACACAGTCATAGGCAGGATTCTGCGGTTCTGAGAACAGTCTGATATAGTAATTTAGAGACATTTTCAGCCTGCGGTTGGACAGTGAGGGTTCACCTGCCTCTGCGTACAGGCTGTACACAGGGGTGGTGCGGAAAGCTCCAAGACAGAGACGAAGCCCTTGATGGTGAATAGGATCCAAGAGTTTCAGATAAGAGGGTCTTCCAGAGCTGTACACAGCACAACCATAGTCCAGTTTGGAGCGGACCAGGGCTCTGTAGAGATGCAGCAAGGTTTTCTTATCAGCGCCCCAGTCAGTGTGCGCTACGACCCGCAGAATATTCAGAGCTTTCTGGCAAGAGGTTTTGAGATTTTTAATGTGGCTGAGAAAGTTGAGTTTTTGATCAAAAATAACTCCAAGGAATTTGGCTTCTTTTACAGCTGGAATGGTGGACTTGTCCAGACGAATTTCAGGATCAACAAAAAATTGACGAAAATTGTGAAAATGGATTGACTGAGTTTTGGTACGTGAGAAGGTAAACCCGTTTTCCTCGGCCCACTGCTGGATCTTGTTGACACAAAGTTGGAGTCGGCGCTGTACGCTGGGGTAAGAAGCTCCAACTGCGTACAGCGCGAAGTCGTCTACGAACAGAGAGGACTCAGAGCCCTGGCTTACCGATTTTACAATGTCATTAATTTTAATGCTGAAAAGGGCAGGAGAAAGGATGCTCTCCTGAGGTACACCCAACTCCTGCCCATGGATGTCAGAGAGTGCGGTGCCAACACGCACCTGGAACTGTCGATCAGCCAAAAAGTTCTGTATAAACAGAGGCAGGTGACCACGGAAACCAAGTCTGTGCAAGTCCAGAAGAATTCCTGATTTCCATGTGGTGTCATACGCTTTTTCGAGGTCGAAAAAGATAGCGACCACATGCTGTTTATTGACAAAGGCATTGCGGATGGTGGTTTCCAGACGGATTAGATGGTCGACTGTCGAGTGGTATTTCCGGAACCCGCACTGTTGACTGGCCAAAAGGCCATCGGTTTCCAGCTTCCACATCAGACGGGAGTTGACCATCTTCTCCATCAACTTACAGAGGCAGCTATTCAGAGCTATTGGACGATAGTTGGAAGGGTTGGTAAGGTCCTTTCCAGGCTTTGGAATTGGAATGATCAGGGCTTTCCGCCAGGAGGGCGGAAAGCACCCTGTGGTCCAGATATGGTTGTATACTTTAAGAAGGGTCTGGAGACAGCTTTCTGGAAAATGTTTCAAAACCTGATAATGAATATCATCCAGACCAGGGGCAGAATCAGTGCAGGTTTGTAAAGCTGTTTTCAGTTCATTGATTGAAAAAGGGAGATTGTAGGCTTCAGAGTTGTCTGATGTGAAATTGTATAAAGATTTCTCTCTGAGTTGTTTGTTTTTTAAAAATGCTGCAGATTTATTTGAAGATGAGGAGTTCTGTTGGATGGTGGAAGCCAACAGATTGGCAACAGCTTGTTTGTCAGTGACCAGAGCATCGGCAAGTTTCAAGTGATGAATGGAGGGGTTGGTGTTTTTCCCTTTGATTTTTCTGATGATGTTCCAGACTTTTTTCTTTGAAGTTTTTGATGTCAGCCCGGAGCAGAAGTTTCTCCAAGACTGACGTTTACTGATTTTGAAAGTGTGTCTCGATTTGGCGCGGAGTTTCTGATGGGCTCGAGCGTTGGGACCTGAAGGTCGTTGGTATACCCGACGCTGAGCCCGTTTGCGAACTTTTGAAATTTGTTGGCAGTCTGAATTAAACCAGGGTGTTTTGGGCATTTGGAGTTTGTCGGAAGACATTGGAATACAGGTTTTAGCACAGTTTATCACAGTATTGGTCAGAGATTCTGCTGGGTCTGGACTCTGAAGAAAATCAACTTCCTGGAATTCTTTTGAAATATTGGTTACAAAGAGATCCCAGTTGGCCTTCTTATAATTAAAATGTTGTGAGACAGAAGCGCTCTCAGTTAATACAGGTTTTAAAAGAACAGGGAAATGGTCACTTCCGTGTAGATCGTCATGGACAGACCACTCATAGTCCAGGACCAGCGAGGGGTCACAAATCGACAAATCTAAACACGAAAGTGAACCTGTGGAAGAGTGGAGGTAAGTTGGAGCTCCATCGTTCAGACAACACAAATCAAAGTCTGAAAGGACATCCTCAAGAAGCAGACCTCTGGATGACGAACTGACACTACCCCAAAGAGGATTGTGACCATTAAAGTCACCCAACAGCAAAAAAGGTCGAGGAAGTTCTCCGATCAGACTGACAAGGTCCTGACGACAAACCGGGACAGAAGGTGGCAGATACAGTGATCAGATTGTAACAGTCTTGTGGAGAGTGACTCTCGCAGCTACAGCCTGAAGGGAGGTAGTCAGAGCGACAGGACTAAACAGCAAAGTTTTGTGTAAAAGAAGGGCAACACCGCCTGACAGTCCCAATGTGGATGGTTGTGCAGGTTTAGAAAGAATATTAAAGCCAGAAAGAGTGAAGGTCTTCTGGCTTTGAATTTTAGTTTCTTGAAGAGCCACGACGGAAGGTTTTACTGTTTGACACAGAAGCTGCAGCTCCTCAAAATTTGAATTTAGGCCACGGATATTCCAATGGATTAGTTTACTACTATCCATGGTGCAGAGGATGAACAGGAGAGAAGTCAGGTCATCTTCTCATCATCGTCTGCGTTCAGTGGAGCAAATTTATTGCTTAGTTTCACTGGACTGTTTGGGTCTTCAGACCTGCTGGCAGACTTGCCCACAGGTGAAGAAGGTCTGGATTTTGGAGATGGTGGAGGTTTCTTCCTCATCTCCACCATCTCCACACTTGGTTGAACTCCCTTGCCCGCACGGGCACTGCTCGAGGAAGTTCGAGGCGGGAGGCCTGGCTTTTTCATCTGCCCAGCAGCAGATGGAGTAGACTGCTGGGCAGTCTGAGGGGTGACGGATTGTTTGCCTCCACCAGGGGCACCCACTTTGGGTTGGGAGGTGGTGGACTTGCTTCCACCCGAGCTTAACGGTCTTCCTTGTAATGTCTTTGAGAAAATAAATTCATCAGTCTGGCAGCAGACTGAACGGGTCGTTACTTTCTTTATTGCTGAAGCATATGAAGACGCTGTTGGTGTCTGACTGCCAACAACCTGCTTACGTGCCTCAAAAAATGAGATCTTCTTTTCTGTTTTAACTTTCTGAATGTTGGACTCCTGGATCCAGACAGGGCAGTTGCGTGAAGAGGAGGGGTGGTCGCCACCGCAGTTTGCGCAATGAGCCGGGTCTTTACATGGCCCATCATGGGTTGCCTTGCAACAAACACCACACACCTCCTCCCCAGAACAGCGATCTCTGACATGTCCAAATTTCTGACATCTGAAACACCTCAACGGGGATGGGACATACAATTGCACACGGACATTTAGGTACCCTACTTTAATGACCTGAGGCAGCACAGGGTTGCAGAATGTCAGAAAGAGGGTGTTGGTGGGCACTCTTTCTGCACCTTTTTTGACTGTCACCCTATGCACCTCTGTCACACCTTGGGATGCAAGTTCTGTCTTGATCTCCACTTCCGAGACACCTTTCAAATCCGGGCACCGAATAACTCCCTTGGATGAATTCAATTGCTTATGGGGAGTCACCCGAATCTCTCTGTCCACGAGCTTTTTTGCCTTCAACAGCTGTTCCGATTGTTTTTTTGACCTGCACTGGACGAGGAATGATCCGTTCCGTAGCCTTTTCACGGACTGAGGGTCACCCGCTAGACCTTGGAAGCCCTTCTGGATCGCAAAAGGACTCAGAGCTGAAATGGGCTTTTCCTGCTCCGTCCCTTCTATCACGAGCCAGGAAGCCCAGAAACCTGTCCTCTCTCTTATCTCTATATCCGAGTCACTGTCCGATTCGAAATCCCCTGAAATAGGGGCTGCTGCCTTCCTCTTCTTTTTGGGGGGGGATGATTTTTGAAAAAGCCATGTTTAGTTTAATTATATTTCGTCTCTCCCTTACCCACCCACCTTGGAGTCCAACTAAGGGGCCAGGGCCAAGAAATCACTGTCTTGACCCCTTCCAGGCTTCAGGAGAGATATACGACAAACAGAACGCCACTACCCCTATCCCTCCTGATCATGCTCAACTCCCGGGAACAGAGAGCCGAGCACTGCAGGAGTTAACTTGGCCAGCGGGAGAACTGCCTGTCTTGACCCAGCCCCAAGAAGGGGGAGCCGATTAGTACACGCGGGCCAGAGTGTACCTCCTGTCTAGGAGAGGTCCGAGCCAAAGTGATGTGTTGAGGGCGTTGGCCCTCTCAATCACCAGGATCTCATCCCCCTCCGTCACAGGTCGCACCGCACGGCAAACGCGGCGGATCTTAAGAAGACCACAGAGAGAAAAGGAGTGTGGAAAAGAAGACTTGAAGGGGAGACGAAGATAGAAAAGAGCCAAATAAGAAAGGCAGAAAACAAGAAAAGGAGAAAGGCGGGTTACTATTAGTCAGGATCCTCACCCTTAGCCTATCTGACATGGGAAGCCCTACCAGGGGCATCAACTCCTTACCACGTTATGTTTAGGCCAGACAGCATCTTGACTTCTCAGGCCTAGAAGCAGTTTTAAAAAACCAGCCTATCTTCAAGTATTGATGCCCCCGCCAGCAAAGCCTAAGAGATCACAGGACCACGCAAGCCCTCCGACCACGGCAAGGTTGCAACCCCGGAGGGCCCCCTGGGCAAGGAAAAATCAATATATAGTAAAAAGCAAATGAAACAAACACACATGAAAAAATGCAACAATTGCTTGCATGAAAACCTTTGACAAAAGAAGTAAGTAGAAAAAGAACCAATAAACACCACCACCACCACTACCAACAACCACAAGAAGAAAACAAAATGATTAGGGCAAGGGGGGGGGGTGAATGGAGAGAGAGAGAGAGAGAGAGAGAGAGAGAGAGAGAGAGAGAGAGAGAGAGAGAGAGAGAGAGAGAAAATACGAATATTTTATTGAGGGTAAACAGATAAGCTGACAAGCTTCTTTACACCATGCCCTCAACAAAAACAAACAAACAAACAAACAAACAAACAAACAAACAAACAAACAAAACAAAACAAAACTTACAACCATGTTTTATTGAGCGGAAAATGGCCATTTGACTTGGACTGGGGAAAAGGTCCTTAGAAATCGAAACCATGCTGGCATTTTAAAGATGTTTCCATAACGTATTGTGGTAAGCCTTTTTGAAAGATATCAAACTACAGCTGTTCTTAAGATGATCGGACAATTCATTCCAAAGTCTGGCACCCGAGTAAGTAAGGGAGGTCATGAAGAGATTAGTCCTAGGTCGTGGGGTGAAAATAGTACGTTTGCTACGAATATCGTTTACGATGAATTTTCTATGGAGATAAGACGGCGTTAAATTATTTATAATTTTGTACATAAAATTAGCTTCATTAAAGCGGCATTTAAACCCAAAGGAAAGAATACCTAAGCATTTGTAATCACTGGGTAGGAGGGACGATGACTTGAGCAGAATAAGTTTGAGAGAACGTCTGTATAAGCTCTCAAGAGGTCTTAAGGAGTTTTTACTTGCCAAATCCCAGCAAGTTGAAGCATAGTCTATGTCCGGTTGGATGTATGCATGGAAAAATATCTTTCGAGTATGCTCATCAAGAAAATGCTTTATTCTATTTAGCTGAAACACTTTCTTGGACAGTTTTTTTTACAAAGTAAAGATATGTGGCTAGACCAAGATATGTTATTATCAAGTGTAAGACCTAGCAATTTGTGCGATTCGACTTCTTCCAATGCTTTGTCATAAATTTTAAGGCTTGGCAGGCTGGTTTTAATGTTTTGTCTTTTCTGTCTGGTGGTAACTAACATGAACTTTGACTTGAGAGGGTGAAGAGCCATATGATTTGCTTCGGTCCAGCTAACTAATTGATCTAAATCTTTCTGCATGTTGCAGCACACCATTTCCGGACTTTTATCTTTATTATAAAGGGTAGTATCATCAGCAAACAGTTCAGTAGACGACGTTACATGAAGTGGTAAATCGTTAACATAAATAGAAAATAAAATAGGACCTAAAATAGATCCTTGAGGAATACCATATTTCACCGTCATAAGAGGTGACATAATGGAATCTTGAAATACTGCTTGTCTTCTATTGTTCAAAAAAGATGAAAGGAGATTTACTGAGTCTGAGGTAAGTCCATATAAAATACATTTCCTAGATAAAAGATCATGATCAATGGTATCAAATGCTTTTGCAAAATCAACAAAAACAGCAGCAGTGAATAAATCATTGTTTATGTTCAAATGCCATTCTTCTATTAAGTTTGTGAGCATGGTGTGGCAGGAATGACTGGCTCTAAATCCACTCTGATTGGGGTGAAATAGATCATATTTGGTGAAATGTGCCTGAAGATTACATTTAATGTGTTTTTCCAAAGGTTTGGACAGAGCAGATAAAATAGAAATCGGTCTATAATTGGATGGGTCCGAAAGATCACCAGCCTTATGAATCGGCAGCACTTTGGCATCCTTAAATACTTGTGGATAACAACAATTTTCAAGACAGAGATTGTAAACATATGTAATGTGTTCCGAAATAAAGGATGCAGATATCTTCAAGATTTTGCTGTCAAGTCCATCCAAACCCCGTGAACGAGACTGTTTTAAAGATGATAGTTCTTTGAAAACTTCGTGCACAATAATGAATGGGAACTGAAGTTTTGTGTATATGATTTTTGAATCACAAAAATGTTTTAACAACAGATCGTTTGACTGTGAGTTGTCTGTCGTAACAACTCTTTGGGCAACAGTTGTGAAATGTTTGTTCAGCTTTTCGGCCGAGAGATTATCACTACAAGGGGCTGTTACTAATGACTTTTTCCCTGATAGTTGGTTTATAGTTTTCCAAATTGATTTCGTATCGCTTTTAGATTTAATCAAGTCATTAAAATACTTTTTTCGAGCGCGTCGTTTCATTGCGGTTACTTTGTTTCGCTGTTTCTTGAAGTTATCATCTTTGCCAGTGTTTTGCAATAGTTTCTCGCGAGTCTGGATTTCGACATTAATTTCTGTATTCAACCATGGTGGTTTTTCTATGTATTTGACCCGCTTGGTTCTTAGGGGGGCATGTTTATCAAAAACGGACATGAAAATTGTATACCATATTGATAATGCTTTATCCGGGTTTGTATGTTGGTAAACCTCTGTAAAGTTTGCCATGCTTAAGTCAGTCAGGAACTCTTCCTCAGTAAAGTTTCTATAGGAGCGAAACGATATACATTTATGACCACATCTGGGAATTTTATGCCTTTCTTTGACCAGGTTAAGCATACTGGGAAATGGTCGCTTAGGCCAAGGACTGGAACAGACGTTTCTATTATGTTACTGGGAGAGAACTATAAAATAGGCATTCTGGCTCACCCACCTCCGCCAGCTCCAACCGGCTAAAGCCGGTTTCGCTGTTGCTCCGCCGGCTTACCCAGAATGCCTATTTTATAGTTCTCTAATAGTAAACACTTTACAAACATACATAATGTGTAGGATTATCTGTTTTTAACACTAATTTAGAAAACTTTTGAGACTTAAGTTTTTGCTTAATCCTTCGTTTTTCTTGATCGTCTTCAATAACATCATTTTCACGCATACATTCATCAAATGCGTCTCTATCTTTCATGTGGAATAAAACTACAGTCTTTAACTGTTCTCTAA